>MU864038.1:0-62487 GCA_033296885.1 Triangularia verruculosa | reverse complement strand
TAAATAATTAAATAATTAAATAATTAAATAATTAAATAATTAAATAATTAAATAATTAAATAATTAAATAATTAAATAATTAAATAATTAAATAATTAAATAATTAAATAATTAAATAATTAAATAATTAAATAATTAAATAAAATAATTATTATTAATAATATTTAATATAATTTATAACATATAAAGGTAAACTCGCGCAGTTAAACTCGCTCGCCTCTCTCTACACGCTACGCATATAACCTTAACCCTAAGCTAAATTATGTAGTAAGTTATATAACCCGGCCGGCTATCGTACCCTCCTATAGTAACTACCCTCTTACAACTATTAACTTTAACAGCTCTCTTAATAATCCTCTTAATTTAACTAATTCTTTTAAACCTACTATTTCTTTTAATTCCATTAAATCCACTACCTATAGACCTTTAAATAGGCCTTTAAATAAGCCCTATAACTTACCTTATGATTAGCCTTACAGTTAGCTTTATAACTAACTTTAGCACTAACCTTAGCACCAACACCCCACATTTAACTATATAGTCGTACCTTAATATACATGTTTAATCCAAGCCTTAGTACGCCCGTAAGTATATAACCTTATATTTAGCCTAGCTTAACCCGGCCCGGCCTAGTACTTTAATATACGTGTTTAATCTAGGCTTTAATTCACTTAACTAGTTTCTAATTAATATATAATTCTTTTAAAATAACCTTTATAAATCCATTAATTTAATTAAATCCATTATTTATAGCTTTTATTACTTCGTATTAGGCTAAGTATCTACTTTAACCTTAGCCTAATACTAATATTAGTACTAGTACCAATATCGGTATTAGTACTGGCCTTAGTATTATATTAACTATTGTATTATACTAATTATAATATTATAATACTTATTATAGTTCTTATAAACTCGCTTTATTTACCGGCTTCTAATTATTATACTTACCTACTTTTAACTACTATATCTGACTACTTACGATTACTATATCCGACTGCTTACGACGATGACGACGACGATATTATAACGACTATAATAATTATAATATTATACTACCTATTATAGCTCTCGTAAACTCGCTTTACCTTCGCTTTCTTTTTCTTTTTCTTTCTTTCTCTTTCTCTCTCTCGCTTTATAACTTTCACGTATATCTTTACATATAGCTCTATTACGCTAAACCCAATAACGGTATTACTAAAAGTCCTAAATAATATACTAAGAGTCTTAATCAGGACGAAAATTATAGTCCCAGAAAGTAAGTTCTTATACGATCCGGAAATGTAAAGTAGATTATAAATTTTATGAACCTACGTAAACTTCGGTATAAAATTTATGCCTGCCAAAATTCAATTAATATTAAAATAAATACTTAAAGTATAGGTGGCCTAAGCGGAGCGGAGTGGAGCTTAGGTCCTAATAAGAGATAAGGAAATGAATAGTGAATGCCTTCCCCCACCACTTCAGGTATTAAGAAGCTACCAACTAAAAAAGCTCGAAACTGCGTTGCCAATATCGTTTGCTACATTCTCGACCCCATTGCCTGCGTCATTGAAAGCGTTGCCGATGTCGCTAGCAGCATTATCGAAAGCATGCCCAACATCGCTTGCCGCACCTCCAACCGCCGATGCAACGTCGTCAGCCGCGTGGCCGATAGCACTCTCGGCATCGTCAAACGCCGACTCTACGTCGCTCATAGCATCATCCACGGCATCGGCTACATCCTCGGCCGCGTGTCCTATCGCGCTTCCAGCATCATCCAGGGCCGAGCCAACATCGCTGACCGCGTCGTCAATTGCTTCGGCAACGTCGTTGGCAGCATGGCCAACCTCACTTGCAACGTCATCCAAGGCCGAGCCAACATCACTGACGGCATCGTCAACCGCTTCGGCAACGTCGTTAGCAGCATGGCCAACCTCACTTGCAACGTCGTCCAAGGCCGAGCCAACATCACTGAGCGCATCGTCAATCACTTCCACAGCCTTCTCGGCCCCCTCACCGATCACCTCGGCGGCCTTTTCAACACCCTCTCCAATATCTTCTGCGAGTTCAACGACAGCCTCGGCGACATCCTCGGCAATCTCGACAATCTTTGCGCCAATCTCCTCCAGGAACTTTCCGGCCGTATTCTTAATCATCTCCCATAGATGGCTAAAGATAGCCTTGATAAACTTGGCCAGGTTGAAGTGAGGCTGCCAGTTGATGTGGATATCGATGTCCTGGCCGAGGAGTTTTCCCTGCACATTGACGATCAGCGGTGGTCCGTCGGCGACGAGGCTCGAGATGGCTCCCGAGAACTCAATCTTTGTGATGTTGATGAGCTCTGCCGCAGCGCTGGCGATCCACTTGCCGATGTTGAGACCCACATCGAGAATGTCGTCAGCGAAGCTCGAAGAGTCCTGCTCGGCGAGCTCGCAGGCCTGCCGTGCAAGTTCAATCTCAACCGTGTTGCCCTGGGCGGTTGCCAGGGCCTTCTCAGCTGCGACCACGGCGAGGTACTCTGTGCAGCTGTACCTCTCGTTGGAAGCCTTCTCCGCTGGCGAGATCAAGGAGTCCGTTACTGTTTGACTGTCTGCGAGCAAAGCTCTGGCTCGCTCCGACATCTCGAATTCAGGAGAGTGCTTCTCGACGTATTCCAGAGCCTGAGCTGCGCGCTGCACGATGACATCCTGACGAGACTTGAACTCTTCGGAAGCAGCCCTAGCGGTTTCCATTGAGGCGGCCTCAGATTTCACTAGGCTGTCCAATGCCGCTTCAGCAGTAGCAATCACTGCCTCGGCATCCTTAAATTCCGACCCTTGGATAACCAGCGTCGCGGCTTCGAAAATCACTTTGGTGGCTTCGAGCGTTGCACCCGTTGCGACTTGCTCTGCAGCCTTGGCTGCCTTCTCTGCCAGGATAATCGGCATGTCCAAAAGGGAGGCCTTGTTGAGTCGGCATTCAATATCTTGCAACTCTTTCGTGGTCTTATCATGAGCAAAAATAGCCTCGTCGAAGCTCTTCCTCAGCTGCTCCAAATCGGAGCGAGCGTTGCCAAACTTGAGGGTGAAGATACTCCGCTTCTCATTGAGGTCGCTCTGCGCTAGACGGATCACCTCTTCGCTTTGAGACTGCGTTCGTTGAAGGTCCGTCTCGGCTAGATGAAGAGAAACGGCCGCTTTGTGACGAGCATCGTTCAAATTTGCCATGGCAGCGACGACGACGCTGGCGTATGACTTTTCTGCTACGGCGAGGTTCTCTTCGAGCTGTTTCTTGTAGCTCTGCGCCTCAGACTTAGCACGATCCAGCGCTAAGATGATCTCTTGTTCCTTGTTCCGCCATGTCTGTTTAACTTCATCAAGACGGTTTTGAGCTGCTAGGACGGATGCGTTGAACTCGTTCTCCTTCTCCAAGAGTTTTCGCTTGGCCTCATCAAAGTCGGCATGATCTCCCATCGAATTGATTTGCTTATCAAGCAAGTCGATTATGTTGTCGAGAATATGCTGCTCCATCAAGCCATAAACTGCAAAATCAGCATTTGCCAGCGATGAGAGATTCTTGAAATCAACATCGCCGGTTAGTTTCGCCTCGAGCTTGAATTGGAACCAATCCGACAGCGAAACATCGACCCAGAAGTCGAATTTGGGCTTGGGGTACACTTCAGCCTCGAGGTGCAAGGCGGCTGTTAAGGCCCAGAGATCGACTGCGCCATCAATGAGGACTTTTTGCTTTGACGAGGAAAGCTCAATGTCGACGATGGGATCTTTGCCGCTAGCTCCTCTGACCTTGAGCGGGCCCAGCTCGAAATGCTCGATGGTGGCCATGATCTTGACCATTGTCCCGATGGTGCAGTCGAACTCGGCTCTCTTGCCAAAGATGGTCATATCGCCTTTGAACGATGCTCCTGGTGGATAGTATGTCTCGCCGATCGAGGCACCAGTGGAGAGGTATAACTGTAGGTCGTTGAAATGCAGGAAATCATCCGGCTCTGGGAACTCGTACTCGCAGATCAGAGAAGCGAACTTGACAAGGTCAACAACGCCCAAGTCTTTAACGGCAGCGACCAGGATCTGTTCCTTGGGGTTCTGGCTGAGCTTCATGGCCAGTTTGGCTTCCTTTTGTCCAATCATTATCTGCCCAGCTAGACCGATGGCGCCTGGCATGCCTGTCGTAAAGAAGGTAGAATAGACGATGCCGAACTCAAGGGCACATCCACGGACAGTGACCTGCTTGCCGATGTTGCAGGGGTTTGTCCAGTCCGTCAACATCTGTGCATATGCAGACGCACCAGAATAGCTGGCTTTAAGGCCTAAGGAGAACTGGAGGGGTTTAGGCTGAGTCTCGACCTTGACATTGAGGAGAGCCTTGAGGATCAATTGGAACTCGAGACCGGACTTTGCAATCTCGAGCATGAGCGGACCGGTGTACACATTGGCGCCAAACGTTATGGTGCGGTCTGCTGGGAGCATGATGCTCAATGTAAATTGCCCGTTGGTCAGAGCGGCGCGGAAAACCATGCCCTTGACGCTACCGCGCATGAGTTTCTCGAGCTCGGGGATGCTGTCGATGCTGGCGCAGAACTGGAAGCCTTTGGAAACCGGATAGTTGATTCCCTTGTAAGAGCCCAAGGGAGCCTCGTGGTTGGATGCAATCAAGGCCAAGCGGTTCAAGGAGATATCCAAGAAAGTATCCTTGAGATCAGGGACGATCCTGCTTGTCGAGACGTCGCCTTCAACCTCTCCGTAGAGTGTCCAGCGAAACTCGCCATCCTGAGCCTTCTCGGTATGCAGCGCGGCCTTGAGTTCGACGCCGTGGACGTTGACATGGCCAAATATGTCGACCTTGGATGCTCGCGCGCATTGTGTATCGAGATTGCTCGCGATGAATACATCTAGGGATGCGGTCTTGATCATGACGTGCTCGAACTCGATATCTCCAATCTCACCTTGGACGGTGATCCCATCTCGCGAGAATGCCAGGAGGCCACTTGTCGACGTATGACCGTTGACTGTAACCTCTCCTCTGAGCGTCAATCCTTCGGAAGACACGCGCAGACTCATGGACCGCAGTGCAACATCGTGAGAAAAGCCATCAACCTCCATCCCAAATCCAATAAGCTCGTGGAAGATCTCGCCCACATCATGCAACGTCAAATCGCCAAGGTAGGCCTCGAGAGAATAGAATTCTATGGGTGGAACAGGTTCTTATTAGATGCAGTCTTGCAAAATTATGTTGGGAATACGTTGGCCATACCTTTTGAATAGTAACCGCGCACGCCGACCTGAGTCTTCTTCAGTTGCAAATTTGCTTCAATTCCCACTGATAGAGTCCTTTGCTTGGAGGATGTAGGGACCCGAGCTTCCAAGCGGACGTCGAACAGCTGGAAACGAGATAAGGTTAGCGTTTTCTCATATGCAGTAGTAGGTAGGAAGCTTGCCTTTAGGTCTTTGATGCCAAAGATATCATTCCATTCGTCGTTCCTGGGGCGAAGCTGCAGAAGCCAAGAGTTCAAGGTTTTGCGGAGATTGTAGTCGACCTGCAGAGGAACGACACTGCCGGGGACACTGAGATCCAGCTTGCCAAAGAAGCCATAGTCAAACTGCCAGAAGCCTGCCTTTTTGGCAAGACTGTATGTTTTGTGTCCATTCAGTTCGACGCCAATCTGCCGAAAGGTCAAGATATCCAGTATGTTGACCGAGACGTGCTCTAGAGAGCCACGAAGCTGGAAGGAGGGGAGGCTCAAAAGCTTCGAATAATCACGGCTCTCACCTAGCCAGGCGCTGAAGCGAATGGCGGGTTTTTCTTGCTGGAAGAAATCCCGGAGGAAATCCGAGACGGGCTGCAAGGCTCCTCGAAAGACAAGGTCGGTCTCGAAGTAGAGCCCGTTCAGCCGGCTCAAGGTTCCATCCAACTTGACGTCTTCTTGGAAGCCGAGAATGGGATTCTCCAGTGCAATCATATCCCACTCGCACCCGTTAAGCGAGGGCATGAAAGTACCGAGAGAGAGTGAACCATTTGGCGCAATCCTAATCCTAATCTCCTCATTGTACGGGCGCAGTATGCTGCCGGCGTGCTCGTACACATAGATCTTGGCCGGAATCTTCCCGAAAAGTTTCATATCGCCCACAAGGGCCGAATTGGATAAGGTCTCCAAGCCAGCTAGACTGCCCGGGAGGGTCGAGGCCAAGGCCGCATCTTTCTGGAATGGATCGGTGCTCTTGGGCAAAGGCGAAGGATCGGGAGTGAGTAATCCGTGTTGCGATAGCCCAGGGGGCGCGTCAGGGGCTTTGTCCGGGGATAGCTGATAATAAACCTCCTTGCCACTCGCATCGAAAGCAACTGGTTGGAGATTCGTGACCCAGACCCCACCAATGTTGAAGCCGGGGGATGATCCATCCTGCTCGACGGCCTCAGGTTGTTTCTGCTGAAGCAACTTCTCAGCCGTGTCGCCAGTGAACAAAAATGATGAGCTTTTCAGCCCTTGAAAGTCTCCACGCAGAGCTTGTTGTTTCAATGGCGGACTGCCTTCATGTTCGTCGTTGGAGAAGGAGCGCTTGCGCTTCAAGGTGTCGAGGTCCATAGCGGAATCCATGGCCTGGTTGAGATGTTGCATTCGGGGAATAACCAACGATCAAGAGAAGTTGTTTCATAACCTCGTGGGAAAGATTTGGAAGATGGTCGCTCTATGACAAGGCTTTCAATGGAAGAAGGGGATGATATGCTCAAAAACATGATCTTTCAGCCGCCCGAGAACACACAACGAACATCCATCAATTTCGTTAAGACCCGCTGGATCTCTTGCCGCATCATTTGTGACAGTCTCCATCACAGGCTCAGCTGGCGAGGCGATTGCCGAAATAAGAGTGCCTTACCCGAAGAAGGCAGAAGAAGGGGCCCCTATCACATTCTCGGCTTTCACCTTGTATCATTTAGCAGTGACAGTGGCACCTCCATTTAAGAACGCAAATATTGCGAACGGCGTCGCCCCTGTGAATAGAAGATTTTGTCAATAGTCTATATCAGCTAGGTATGTGATCCGGTCACCTCAGCCCCGCCGATTCACGCCCCAGCGCGGGTGCCTCTCCCTCTCCAGATGGCGGTTTAGCCGTGTTCGACATAATGTCTCTGTGCGACAGGATTTGGAAAGACGTTCTCGGCCATGCCCCCCGGTGATTGGTCTTGCTCAGTTACCTCAGCTAGGCGCTAGCAAAGTTGGCGCAATGGTTCCTCAATGCCTGGCGTTCTGGACCGTCTCTAGAAACCTATTCATGCATGCATCAGCCAGCCATGAATGACGGGATCCGAGCATCAACGGCCACTCCATTCCGTTCGGCCAACCGCGAGCAGTGATCGGGCAATAGTTCGCCAATAGCGGCTCTGCTCCCTGTGCAAGAAGAGGAGGTTTCTGGTACCTAAGTTATCGAGCCCACGTTGTGCTGTCGTATCCAAAACATATAGCGGGTTACTTTCCGCCTCGCAATGATGCAGGTACCGACAAGGAATCTGTCATATACCTAGGTACCCAAGTCGTAGGAACTCAATGCAGAAATCCAAGTTGATCTACCAGCTATTCAATCGCCCAGGATAAATATGAAGTGAAATGCTTTTCTGGCAGTTCCCTCACCGTCCGCCTTTTTGTACGGCCGATCTGGTTCTTGTCTCCTGACTCTCCCGTCAAGACACAACTCGGTATTCGAAACCAGCAACCTTTTCTCTGACCTCTCCTTATCTGATTCCCCTTATCCCCATCAGGCATCGCGCAACATGGTGTTGACGCGCAACAGCACGAAAGCTGCGACGATATGGAACCGGCACATGCGAGGCACAGAAAGCCTGTGGTACTTTGGAACCGAACACTCCCGCGCCATTAGATTCGAATCCCAGCAGTATTTTCAGGCGAATGATTATACTTATGTCTTCGTGCCTGTACATATTGTGCTCGGCTTGGGAAGTTCGCCTCTCGCCAGCCGAACCGCGAGCATCGACGATGATGACCCCGAAAGCAATGCATCACAGGAGAAGCCGTCGATGTAGGATGACCATTATTATCATAACACGCAAGAGCCTTCACTGATCAGCGTCTTTAGATGGATTGACGAGGAGCTCATTGAGAACACCCCGACGGACTGGGAAATGTCCAAAACGAGCATCACAAGTATGCCCGAGATCGACGTCAGGTTGGAGAATGGCAGCCAAGCAAAGCTACAGATAAAGGTTCAGCTCTACCAGAAAGGGGGTGATAGCTGGTCCGCATATGTTCGCACGGTCCTCTCCTTGGGGAGCGGAAAATCCTACAAGCCAACGCGTCAATGCGACATGCCTCTGGAGAACCCGCTGCTCATACAGCCGTTGTACAAGCGCGACAATTTGCTTGCGTCCCGATTTGAAGAAACGCCCGACAGCTTCCTCCTCCGTTTGATAGGGGAAGCTAATAAATCCAACGCCGACAATAAACAAACTACAGATAGTGACGACGGCAGATGGACGTTGGAGCTCTATAACGAGCCATGCCCAGGATACAGGCTGGTGAGTCAGATGCCTTGTCAACATGATTTAGCCATCTCACAGTTGCCTACCTAGATGTCGTACGACCCTTTCTACTTTTACGCCACCTGGATACACGAAGATGACTGGCACTCGTACATGACGATGCTGGGGGAGATGGAAACAACTCCCATTCGCAAGTTCATCTCCCTCGACGACCAAGATGCGTATGAAGCCTTGAATGGCCTCCTGCTCAAGGTCGGTGAACGAGACCTCAAGATCCAAGGGGGTTTAACCGATGCAGAACGGAAAGCATTTGGACTTGACTCCGAGCAAGCTGGGCACGACAAGGCTACTGCGAATGAGCTTCGCGGACGGAAGATAGGCGCAGCCCTCAAAGAGAAGCGTCTTCAAGGAATCGGGTCTCAGGTGAAAACTTACGATTTTGATAATGGGCAGCCTAAAATCGAAATCACACTCGAAGAGGCGAAGATGACTGCAGCGTCGGGCAAGCGTGCAGCCCAGCTCACTCAAGCCGCAGTCATGGGAGGCGTTTCGGCAAGCGATGTGAGAATCCTTTCCCCTCTAAAGAAGTTCGAGTCCATGAAACTGACCATTCTGGTAGGTAGCAAGAGGTTTAAGATGGGAAACGCAACGCCTAGCATCCGGTTTCTTCTCTAGTGAGGTTTGTAAAAGTGTCTGAGATACCCTCACCCGAACCATGTTACTGATACAGAGCGTCCTACAGTGGTTGCATCTAGCAGCATTCTCTTGGGGAGGATTCGAGCTGGCGGGTGCAAAGTCCGGGTTCTCAACTAGCCAAAACTTGGAGAATCTGGTGTTCGGTACATCCGAGACCAACTCACTTATGACAAGGTATACGAAAACACCCGCCCTAACGATAGAGTTACCTGTGGTGAATAATTCTGCTTACACGTCGGTTACCCTGTGCAGATATGAGATGGCGTGGCAAGACTTTTACCGCACGGAAAAGAAATTATACGACAAGATGACCGGTGTGACCAAAGACGAGCCCATTCCTCCGCAAGGACGTTTGGAAATCCACTGCAACAACTTCTCACAGGCTATACGGTACGATTTCTATAATGGCACCAGCCAGAAGTACGAGTTTGGAGAATACACCATCGATAAGACTCTGGTCAATGAAATCGAACGCCTGGCCGAGGAAAACTCCCAAAGTCAGCATCCAAGCACGATGTGCGCCCTGTGCGATCCTATGGATGACCACACGCAGAAAATTGTTCAAGATTCTCGAACACCCGAAGTGTCCACTACCGAGCGCCAAATGCTATTGCTCGCACATGACTTTCCATACGTTGTCTATTCAATCGAATACAAGGTCAAAAATGAGTTCGTTTCAATTCTCTTCGACGAGAAACCATGTGCGACTTTCTCATTCTACCCCTTCCAAAGGTCGCTCTATCATCAGGCCGAGGCGGTTCTCGACGCACTGGTCTGGAGAGAGATCAAAAACAAGGCATATGAGTGGGAGGATTTGGTAAGGAATGCCGCTCCTAACATGCAGTCAGTGATAGCTAACGATAATCGCACAGAAGCTTCAAAAAAGGCAAGCAGTCGAAGCCGAAGCACACAAGCGGAGAGGGAATCCCGCCTACGCCTATTTTCGCCAGAAGCTCTCGCACTCATAGACATGATAAAACTGGTGGACAGTAAGAGGAACCGGAGGGGGCAAGAAGTCTGTGGCCAATATCCTCAAATACAGCGGCCTATTCAAGTCCGCGTTTGGCACAGGCGCGTGACTGCAGATGGAGGTGGGATCGGAACTGGTGGGGGAGCTTCCTTAAAGTCAATGCTCATATTAACAAACTATGAGAACGTAGAGTGGTGATTGGCGTGAATGGTATTATTTCCGGTAACCTGGACATGTCCATCTTTGCAACGCCGGATTGATCAAGGTTTACAGCTTTTCTCTACAGGGTCGGTGTGTGGTTCTTATTCGTATGTGCACCGAAATGTTTCAAGCTTCAGCAAAAATCCAAGCATGGAGATGTACGGTGGGTATTTACATTCAACAGTTTTACTGCTGGCAGTTCCAATGTCGCAGTGGAATATCGCTGTGTGCCCCTGAAGGTGGTGGTGGGGCTTTCAGGGGCAACAGGGATGCCACGTGGCGACCCACACCTTGCGATCACATCTTGATGATCAACAAACTTTATCAAACTCAATTCCAATTCAACCGCAACTGGAGCGACGAGAACGGCAAAATGGGAGACCCAGCGGCTGATGCTTCGGCATCAAAACCCGAAAACATAGCCACGAAAGCAAATACGACGACAAGCACCCGCGTGCTCCGAGGCGCGTCGGTGCTCATCTTACTCCAAATCATCTCCCGCGCCATCACCTTCATCGCCAACCAGGTCCTCCTGCGCTTTCTCACTGCCCAGCTCCTCGGTGTCTCAACTCAACTTGAAGTGTACTATCTATCCGTCATATTCTTTGCCAGAGAAAGCCTGCGCGTGGCGATCCAACGCCAGGATTCATCTTCCTTCTCCGACACCACCACCACCAATAAATCCAGCAGACAGCAAAACAATGGTGCCCAAGCCGTTGTCAACCTGGGGTACCTCGCCATTGGTCTCGGCGTCCCCTTGTCATTCTTCTTCGGTTGGCTTTATCTCAACTCCCTGAGCACTTCCACCCTTGAATCCGCCCCAAACCTCATCGTCTCATTGTACATCTACGCCTTGGCCGCTATCATCGAACTCCTTTCTGAACCAGCCTTCATGGTGATGCAAACACGTCTTCAGTTCTCCACCCGCGCAGCAGCAGAATCAATCGCTACCTTCCTTCGCTGCACTATCACTCTTGGTTCGGCAGTCTACGGCGCCCGTCATGGCCTCTCACTTGGAGTCCTCCCTTTTGCTCTCGGCCAGCTGAGTTACGGGGCTGGACTGCTTCTAGTCTATCTGTATCGCGGCTCTGGTCTCGCCTCGAGAGAGAATTTCTCTCTGTTTCCCAAAACAATTTCAAGCTCGGGACAGTATCTCCACCCCCCGACTTTGAAACTCACCTCTTCTCTACTATCCCAATCAGTGCTGAAGCATCTCCTCACCCAAGGCGACACCTTCCTCGTGTCAATCCTTTCTTCTCCCACATCGCAGGGCGTATACGCATTGGCGAACAATTACGGCGGTCTCCTCGCCCGTCTCGTCTTTCAGCCGATCGAAGAGTCATCACGAAGCTACTTCTCCCGGCTTCTCTCTTCGTCTTCCGAGAAGCAGTCCACAAAGCCCGAGGTCACGGCCTACCAATCCCTCTGCTCCCTTGTCAAATCCTATCTGTTCCTTTCGTTGATCATCATCTCCCTCGCGCCCGTAGCCGCTCCCCTCTTGCTCTCTCTCATTGCCGGACCTCAATGGCTCACCTCCGGCGCGGGCACCACCCTCTCCCTCTACACCTATTACATCCCACTCCTGGCAATCAACGGGATCACCGAAGCTTTCGTCTCGTCGGTAGCTACTGAAAGCGAAGTCCATAGGCAATCGGCTTGGATGGCTGCTTTCAGCTTCATCTTTGCCTGGGCAGGGTTCATCACACTGAAGGTCTTGGACATGGGGGCGCCGGGATTAGTCTGGGCGAATGGGGTGAACATGACTTGTCGGATCTTGTGGTGTTGGTGGTTTATCACCGCGTGGTTCAGCAAACGGAGTGTGAAGGTTGATTTGGCTGACGTGACGCCAAGTGGATTGGGGGTGGGTGCTGCGGTTGTGGCGGGGAGCGTCGTTCGGAGACTGGCTATCGGGACGGCGGGGGTTAAAGAGGTGTTGATGGGGCTGGGGAAGATTGCCGGGGTAGCGGTGGTGTTTCTGGGTATCCTGTGAGTTCACTTTTGTCATGCTGAAGTACGCAGAAATATGGCTAACAAGAACCACACAGGGCATTCTCCGAAAGACGTTTCTTCATTTCGGCATTTCAAGCGATCAAGGGCCGGAGGCAAGGATGATTCCAGTGGCCAAAAGAAGACAAATAACACGCTATTTTATCCGGTCTAGGGTAGTCTAAAATTAAAAAGTAATCTTGGTCGCCTTCTTGGTCATGTCCACGTCCTTGTAAAAAGCACCATATGAATCGTGGGCCTTCTTTTTGACGGTCGTGCCAAACTTCAGGAGATCTTCAGGGACATCTTGCTTGGCGGCTTTCAAGATGTTGACCAGGCTGTGGTGGAGAAGAATGTCAGTGTGACGCCATGCAGATATCAGTGCTGGATAACTTACGAGCCAGAGTGCGCCTTGTCGTGCTCGGTGAACAAGGTGATAGCCTTGCCCGTCTTTCCAGCACGGCCCGTTCGCCCGATGCGGTGCACGTAATCCTCAATGGTCAATGGGAACTGCAAAGGTCAGCTACTGCGGAGTTGGCGGCCGAAGATGTAAACTTACAGTTACATTGATGACAAGCTTAACCTCGGGGATATCCAAACCACGAGCAGCAACATCTGTTGCAACCAACACCGAAGTCGTACCGGCCTTGAAGGCCTCCAAACTCTTGGTGCGCTGGTCTTGTCGGAGGTCACCGTGGATACTGGCGACACGGATGCCTCTCCTTTCGAGGAACTGCTCCACGCGGACGGCCTCCTTCTTGTACAGGCAGAACACCAATATCCTGTCATTTTTGGCCGAGCCCTTTTGCGCTTCGCGGAGAAGCTCAAGAAGGCGCTGTTCCTTGCCTCTTGGGTCAACAACCTCGACCTTCTGCTCGATTCTGCTGTTGGCTTGCAGCTCCACGGTGCCACTGCTGTTACCATCCTCGCCAGCGCGGGTGCGGTTGCCAATGGTCACCTTCACGGGGTTGACCATGAAGCTCTCGGCGAGAACGCGTACGCTTGTTGGCCATGTCGCAGTGAACATTAGAGTCTGTCTCTCCTCCTTTGGTGGGCAACCGCCCAAGATTAACTTGATGTCGTCCTCGAATCCCTTGTCCAACATGCGATCAGCCTCGTCGAGCACGGCGAAGCTGACATCGCCGAGGTTGACTGTGTTGTCGGAAAGAAAGTCCTTCAATCTACCGGGCGTTGCGGTGATGATATCGGCGCCACTGTTCTTGCGCAGCAGCGTGCGCTGATCATCCTTGCTGGCGCCACCGTAGATGCAGACGGCCGAGAGACCAACGTGAGCAGCCAGCTTTGAGATGGTGTCGTGCGTCTGCATGGCCAACTCACGGGTAGGCGACACAATGACGGCACGCGGGCGGGTGCTGCGGTAGTCCTTGGAAGCCTTCTTGGTGTGGGTGCTCAGCTTCTCGACGCAGGGAAGAGAGAAGGCCATTGTCTTGCCGGAACCAGTCTCGGCAATACCGATCGCGTCGCGGCCGGCGAGAGTGAAGGGCCATGAGGCGGCTTGAATGGGAGTCGGGGCCTTGTAGGCGGAGAATGGGTTCTTGGCGAGGAGCTTGGAGGCGGGAAGCTGGGTGAACTGGAGGACAGGCTTCAGGCCGCTGTTGGAAGGGTCGTCGATCTTGATCTCTTCCTTGGTCAGGTATGCCTTGATCTCGTCATCGGGTGGGCTGTCCGCAGGTGTCGAGTCGGAGGAAGTCCTGTGGACGTTTGTCTCACCATTTGGGGTGGCAGGCTCCTCGGAGGACTTGGACTTCTTGGACTTCTTCTTTTTGTCCTTCTTCTCGGCCTTGGGCTCGGACTCGGCGTCGGCGTCAGGGATCTCAATGTCTTGCTGCTCGTCTGTATCCTCCTTCTTGTCCTTCTTCTCTTTCTTGTCCTTCTTCTCCTTCTTGTCCTTCTTCTCCTTCTTTTCCTTCTTGTCCTTCTTATTCTTCTTCTTCTCGGCCTTCAAGTTGGTGGCATCAGCTTCGGTGGTGGCGTCGGCAACCTCGTCGGTCTTTGCCTTCTTGGAGGAGCGAACAGATTGTTCCTCTCCGTCGGAACGGGCGTGCTTCTTTCCGGCAGACATGTTGGCGGTTTCGCTTGCGACAGCGACAGAAAAAGCAGTCAATTGAAGGAACCGATCGGGGCGCGCAAAGTCGCAAAGAAAATCTCAATGGCTCGCCGCGACAGTCGAGCCTGGGACATTTTTTTGGAGCCCACCTTATCGATAAGCACCGATAACGTAACGCCGGTCCCAGGTCCGTGCTCCACCATTCACCACTCCACCACTCCCAACCCCAACCCCGTTAACATCACGCAGACAGAAAGACGAGGCATTGGCACTCGCCAACAAGACGCCAAGCCAATGTTTAAGATGGCGAGACATCCAGCACATGCTACCATGTGCTTTTCCCACCATGACGGTATCTCTATTTCTCTTTCTCTTTTCACTCGTAGCAAGGTTGGCGAGTGGGAAAACTCACAATCTGCTGCAACCACAGTGCCAACTTGGGGACCGCAGACAGCATTCATCTTGGAACATCCTACGAGCACGCAACCTCCATGGAAACCCACAGAACCATGGCGTGTTGGCGATGAGTGGACTACAGAAATAATCGCTATTTACACAGCCCGAGGTCGGCGAGATTCAAAAATATGGAGACTATTCATGCAGCCATGTTAGCTTGTACCATTATCACGATACGCAAGATGGAGGGGAATTGGGATAACGGCTGCGTCATGTCGGAAAATTCACACAAGATGAGCTTTCCCTTTGATCATATGGGCCGGGACCGCTTTCCATCCGCCCTTCTGATGCCCTCGGCGGGCCAGAACTACGGAGATGGTCCTAGCCCCCTTGGGTTCAGAGGGACCCTGATTCCCAGAATCTTTGGACTTCAGAGCAACAGGACCAGCTTCGACCGGTGAATTGAGAAGATCGTCGAGTTGGCCCCCCAATCTGTACAGTTTGGTCATTGACTTGCAGCGGAACAACGAGACTCGCGATTGGCCCTGGGAAGAGCTGAAACTGAGTGCCGAAGGCCTGCCTGACCTTGTCGACTTGACAATCTACGTTGGCCTAGGTAGTCAATCAGATTCACTGTCACGACCATTATCACAACCCAACCTCGCATTGCAGACAGTTTAAACCTGCAGTCGACGAAATTTCCGTTGCAAAGATTGCGCACTTCCTCCGCAACCACAAGGCCGGGAAGTCTCTACATCAGTTCACGCTCTGGGCAGGGGACTGGAGCCCGGAGAGGGAGCACAGAATGGTGGGTCTCACTATGGTTTGATGGGAGAGAGCCCAAGCCCGCTGCAGTTTCGTGGATGCGTTTGGCCCCATTCATTGTGAGGCATGGCGCACTGATATCTACAACTTTCGCGAAAACTATTTTACTTCCAGTCCAGAGCGCCTCTTTGAGTTGCGAGACGCTATCTAGACGTACTTCATCTCTCTTGCCGCGAACCCATCCAATCGCTCCGATCTGTCCAACGCAGCAGCCGCTATGTCCACTTTTTACCTCCCCAATACCACGGACTTCACTCTGGGCGGCATCACGAGAATCCCAGACCAGGACGCCTTCCAGCAAGGGACGGAGTTTATACTGGGAAAATACAATTCCAGCGGGATAGGGACGGATTTCAGGCTGGAGAAGTACAAGGTCGATCCTATCAGCGAGTCCAGCGCGATTGCTTGGGTCACGTACAGGATGGTCTTGCCTGGGGGTGAGGGAGGGAGAAAGGGAAAGGGGGCAGCAAATGGTGGCTGGAAGTTTACCAATCTGTACGGGTTTAGGGTCTTGCCGGATGGGAGAAAGGGGTGGGAGTGGACAAATGCTGATGGGGAGTATACTGAGGTGTTGAGAAGGTATCCGGGGTTCTTATCTTAATCGGCCTGATCTGTCGTCCTAGGTAAGCATGCATAGCTAAGGTAATTACGTGTGGCTTGGTTTCGCGAGTGCCTACGTGCCTAGCCACCCTCGCATTGTGAACTTGGAACCTCGGATTTCAATTCAGGTGCCTGCACAATTCAAGGCTTAGCCACCTTAACCCCGGGCGAAGCAGCAAATCAGTACGCGGTCTCATCAAAATGCGAGCTTCGGATGATCCTACAGACTAAAACAACATGGAGTTCACAATCTAATAAGGTAGGCTCTGTGTGGAAGATAGCTGAATGGAGATATGGGTTATTACCTACCTTATGTTTGCTGCTTGGCAGACTTGATATTTGAGGCAAGACAGCCCCATGGTTCTTACTGCTTCTACACTCTTTAGCTGTAGGATCAGTCGACTTTGCAGCCACAATGTTGACGACAAAACAAATGGTAGGCTTCGCCTTTGTCGCCATTTCGATATCATATGGAGTGGAGAGCAAAGCGTGCCCTCCATTAGGCGCTGTTCTTCCACCGCCCAAACAGCCCAGCAAGGAATCTGCGGTAATCGAAGCTGTCAAAGTTCTCCAGGAGAAGATTACAAATATCACATCCCACTACAATGCATCGGCCATTTCAATCGGTGTCCAGTCAGTGCACGAAAACACCCCCATCGTTGACCTCCACCATACCCCTGCGACCAAGAACGCGAATGGCACGCAAAAGGTCACCGCCGATACTGTCTATCGTATTGGCAGTTGCACCAAGGTCTTCACTGTCCTTGCCTTGCTTCAGCAGAAGAACATCCGGTGGGACGAGCCCGTCACCAAATATCTCCCCGAGCTTAAGCAGAACCAACCTGAGGGCACAGAGATCGAGGCAGTACAATGGGACTCCATTACGATCGGCGCCTTGGCATCTCACGTTTCTGGAATAGGGAGAGATCTTGCCTTTGATCTGGCAAACTTCCCTGGCTTCCCGGGCGAGAAGATGGGGCTCAAGCCCTTGACGAATGATACGCGAGCGAGGCATTGCTCTGGTCTGGGAAACACAAAGGCATGCGGGGAACAAGGTCAGAAGATTCACTTTCGCTAAGAAGACTCTACATGAAACTGACGCTCGAAATTACTTTACCTTAGCCGTTCTCATAAACATGCCGCTCCGTCATCCGCAATATGCCCCGTACACTGCACCCCTCTACTCCAACGTTGGCATCACAATTCTGGGTCTCGTCGTCCAGAAAGCTACCAACCAAAGCTTGGATCAACTACTCAGAAAGAAAATTCTTGGGCCAGCAGACATGCAGAGGACTTCACTTGACGAACCTCCGGTGAAGGACAGCGAGGGCTTTATTCCGGCAAATGATCCAACCTGGGCCACCAGGACCGGCGTCTTTGCTTCGTATGTTCGCCAGATCCTCCAAGAGTTCTTGATTTGGGAACTATGCTGACTGCCGACAATAGATCCGGGGGCATGTACTCCTCCACCAAGGATATGCTCTCCTTCGGTTCAGCCATCCTTTCCCACAAACTGCTATCCCCCCTTGCCACTCGCAAGTGGCTCTCACCAACCTCATTTACCTCATCCCGAGGCCATGTGCTCGGTGCACCCTGGGAAATCCAGCGCGCCGATCGACTAGCTCCAGATGGTAGAATCGTCGACATATACGCCAAAGCAGGGGACCTTGGACAGTACCACTCCATGTTCGCCCTCGTACCAGACTACGCCATTGTTATTTCCGTCATGGCAGCAGGAAAAGAAGTCACCGATGAGTTCTTTGTGCAGTCCAACCTCGTTTCGCAGACACTGAAGGCAATTGTCCCGGCATTGGACGCTGTCACGAAGCAGGAAGCTAACAAGAATTTTGCTGGCGTGTATCATGATCAGGAAACAGATTCAGTGGTGCATCTGGAGGTTGATGATGGGCCGGGGCTGGCCATTAAGAAGTGGATAGTCCGAGGTTTTGATGTTCTGGGGAACTTTACATTCTACAACATTGCCGCCAGTGGAAGAACACTTCCTGGGATTGCCAGGCTGTATCCGTCAAACTTGGAAGCGGGCAGTCAGAAGGCCTGGAGAATGGTGTTTGACCAGGTCGACGATGAAAGAGGCCAGGTGTTTAATGAGGACGCTGTGTATCCGGATGCGCAGTGTGTGAACTGGGCGACTATGGATAGGTTCAACTATAACTTTGTGGGATTGGAAGAGTTTGCTATTACAATTGGGAGAGATGGGATGGCTAAGTGTTTAAGTCCACTGGGATTCGGTGTTACACTAACCAAGCAAAACTGAGCTGCTAGGGAAGACATCGGGGCCAAGTAACGGGAAGAATAGATTTCGTTCACTCTGCCGATCTACTTCGATACATGCTTTTGATTCAACAAGACAACGCTGCGCAGCGATTACTAAAAATTACATAGGTAGCTACCCTTTTGAAACCAAGAATGAATGTTCGCGCGGCAGAATGAGTGAGTGCGCACTTATTAGCTCCGATTAATCACCACCCTGGTACGGATTAGCATAGATGTCCAACATGGTAAAAGACATGGGCGAGACTTACCTGGGAGCTTTGTTCAGGGACGGCCTCCAAACCCACGGGCGCCAAATCCGGCACCGTACCCACCAAATCCGCCATATCCTCCGAACGCTCCGAGTCCATACCCTCCGTACCCTCCCAAACCGCGGACGCCAAATCCACCAAATCCCCCGTAACCGCCGTAAGGAAAGCCGGGATAGCCCATTCCCCGGACGCCAAATCCGCCATACCCGAAAACTCTAGGCCATGCGAGGTTGTAACCGAGGTAAGGAATTGCAGTTGGTCCAATCGGTCCCATCGGTCCCATCGGTCCCAGAGGGCCTTGAGGTCCCTGGGGTCCGACAACGCTTACTCCAGGAGCTCCAACTGGCCCCGGAGGTCCAGGAATGCCAGGATCGCCAGGGGGGCCAACAGGACCAGGACCACCCGGAGGACCAACTGGACCAAAACCGCCAGGGGGTCCAGGAAGGCCGGGAGGACCTGGGGGACCGATTTCAGAAATTCCAGGGGGGCCGGGAGGCCCCGGAGGCCCAGGTGGTCCGGGGACGACGACTTCGCCGCAGGTGGTGCAAGGGCTGGTCTCGATGATTTCAGGGACGGCGGCAATCTGTACACCACATCCGCTGCCTATGCAGCCTCCACATCCGCCTCCGCCGCAGCGTTCTTCGAGAAGAGCCCGCTCCTCGATTGTGACGCTAACCTCTTCAGTGGGAGCTCGTTGCTCCAGGTATGAGTGTGGTTTTTCTAAAACAGTGCGATCCTCGATCGGAATCGCTGTTGGGACCGCCAGGGTCAGAGGGAGAGCCCATGCCAAAAGGAGAGATGCGGTAGGCCTCATTTTTGTTTTGTCGATTTTTCTTCTTAATGTGATTATTGATATAGTTTAGGAAAGTGCAGCTTAGCTGCTGGCGGTGCAGTGTGGGAGGCAGCCGGCTGCGATGATAGGTGGTTGTTGTTAACAAAGTGAATAGCCTTGAAGGATAGTGGAGGGCTTTTGCCAGCAAAAGTGCCTGTTGGAATGTTTGCCGGATGTGACAAAAATTAGAGGAAGCTCGAAGGTTTGGTTGTTACTGGTTAAGTACTGCCAATGAGGGTTGCTGAAAAATGTTGCTCTCCACCTCATGCAAGCACTCACGAGCCAGACATCTGGCCACATCCATCAACGTTACCAAGCGTCGTTGAGACGTCATTAGAGAGGGTTGGTCGAGCGTAATGCATCGCTTCAGCCGATCAGTATAACAATCGCCACAGAAGGTCTCGGCTGCGTTTAGGCACCACCATTCGTGGCTGCTTTTTCGGTGATCGCTCTTCATTCAGACGGCATTCTGATGCTCCGCACAGGTGTATTCAATGTGCCGTGCATTAGCATGGGAGCACACGTGCTCGTAAATGGCTGCATCGACATACCAACCACCACCTGAGCGGCCAAAGCACACACCCGTACCAAGACCGCAGGCCATATGCATCCGATTCAACGCAGGGTATCGATGCCAACTTTTTGATTTCGATCACTTGCAGGCAGTTACATTGAAGTGCTCCGTTAGTGTTTGCTTACCTACTTTACACAGTACTTTCTGCCGCTTAGGCCCCCTATCAACGCCGAACCCCGGAACCCCTGAGCCCCTGAGCCGATGATGTAAACATGACCTCTCGGCACGAATTTCTCTGCAACAACACAGGTACCTCTTCGACTGCTTTCCCAGAAACTTTACGGCGCAGTGAATACATCCAAGTGGCCGCATACGACCCATCCGGTCGGTCTTTATGAAAACTGGGATGAAAACAGGATTAACGCCACATCCAAATCGGTGGAGGTTACCATGCAGGAAATAATAGTTAGATCTGCATCCTGTAGCAAACGCTATGACAATAAACGGTGAAAGTTTTGATCATATAAATCAGACATCCACACCATAACTTCCTATAACTTGAGATGACGGGCCTTTATGGAAGAATGAACGAAAGGGTTATCCTCGTTCAGAAAGGGGCTTCTTTTCTATGATTCGGCTCATCACACATACTCTCCCTGGGTGCCTAGGTAGGATGGTAAATCCAGCGCTTACTCTTTTGTTTCTTCTTCTCTCAGTGTAGTGGATTTTAACTCACATCTTAGATGTAGTCCAGTGGCACCATTATGCCTAACGACAGTCCGTATTTTCAGGCATGCTGCATTCCGATAGGAGATATGACTCACGCGGTTGTAAAAGTAGGTATTCTTGGCAAGTGTATGGTCTTGAAGGTCTCGAAATGATGGAAACTGGTGAGCTGACTCTTATTGAGGAAGTCTCGAGGAGGAAAGGGGCGGACTTCCCCATGGATGGACATGCTTGTTCGCCACAATGCTATACAATCACGAAAGATTCGCTTCATAAAATGTGGCGGGCGGATGTAGCTCGGTCTGGAAGGAGCCCAATCATATGACAATCGGATAACTCGATCCGAGTCCTGGACCAGCAGGTGCAGTTGATCGCTCAACAGAACAATTTATTCCAGATAGTGTCACGGCATCGGGCCCAGGCCGTTACAGGCAGTCGTGGGAGCCATAACACGCGGGATTAATACCGGATATGTGCTCCTCACTCTATGCGGCGCCATTGATTTGTGGCCAACTGCCGAGCTTGGCGGCGGATAGATAGATTACCTGCCTCTTCTGGCCCATGACGCCAAATTACCCTGCGATATCGTGTAGACGGAAATGCGCGGTGGCTATCTATGCCCCCATGCCGAGTATCTGTGAGCGTTCCCAAGTATAAGAATGCCAAGAGGTCAACAGATGGTATTCCACAGGAGCCTCTCCTTGGCCACATCGATCGGGTGGCCAGAGCGATTCTCGGAGTATCACGTCAAATTACCTAGTGCCAGTGTCACCTAGCGTTGTGTCTCGTCATAAAATTTCTCGAGGATCGTCGTACAGGATTCGGACGTCTCTCTGGACATCAACATCCTTGCCGCACCACCACCATGTTGACGCCAAAGAAGACCCTCGCCGTTACGGCGCTCTTTGCAGCCATGGCTGTAGCAAAGGAGCTTCCAGTAAATCTGGAGCTCAAGGCCGAGCTTTACGACAGCGGTATTCGTCATGAGCAAATCATGGCTCTCAAGAATGTGAGTGGAGCACCCATAGTTACCCCTGAACTTCCCATCTAACAACATATCCAGCGAGTCTGGAGCGAATTGGAAGCCCAGGGTGTCTACGACTCCCGCCAATACAAGAAATTTTCCGTCAAAAAAGCCGCCGACTACTACGCCTGTACCAACGGCTTCGCAACCTACATCCCCAATGATCCCCGCTACCGGTTCAAGTGCAAGGAGCTCGACCTGTACGACTTCAAGACCCACGCCGAACTCGGCAGCACCCAAGGCAGGGGAGCCGGATCATGGGGTTGGACCTCCCCTGATGGAAGGGAATTTGTCGCCATTGCGCAGCTGGACGGAACTTCCTTCGCCGAGGTGACCAAGCAAGGAAAGCTGGTGTATCTGGGTCGTTTGCCGCAGTACACCACTGCAGAGCCGTCCCTGTGGAGAGAGATCAAGGGTTACAAGAGCTACATCGTCATTGGTAGCGAGGCGGAGAAGCACGGCGTGCAGATCTTCGACTTGGCCAAGTTGTTGACTATTGACCCGGCAAGCCCAGTGGTATTTTCGAACCAGAAAGACCTGGCGGGTTGGTGGGGTGATACCTTGCCTATTGGTCGGTCTCACAATATCTTGACCAACGAAGAGCTGAACTACGGTGTGGCTGTTGGGGCCCAGCCCAGGAATTCAACCTACAAGGCCGGATTGATTTTCTTCGACTTGACGGACCCTGCGAACCCGACAACACTTGGCGGTTCGGGAGTGGACGGGTACGTGCATGATGCCCAGTGCTTGGTGTACCGTGGTCCGGATGAGAAGTATGTGGGGAGGGATATCTGCTACGGATATAACGAGGATGCGTTGACCATGTAAGTGGTCCGTCTAGTCTTATGAAATCAAGGGGTCAGTGCTAAACAGCATAAACAGCTACGACGTCACTGACAAGAAGAACATCACCATCATCTCCACCACCTCATACGAGGGCGCCAGCTACACCCATCAAGGTTGGGTTCTGGACACTCAATGGCAACAATACATCATTGCCGACGATGAGTACGACGAAGTCGACGCCCGCGGTCCCGCACGTGACGGCTACCCCGTCTCCTACATCTGGGACATCAGCTCGCTGGAGGAGCCAAAGCAGACAGGACACTACACGCATCTGAGAAGGGGAATTGACCACAACCAGTTTGTTAGGGATGACTTCTCGTACCAGAGCAACTATGCCCTGGGTATCAGCGTTCTCGACCTCAGGTCTGTGCCGAGAGATCCCACCGGCAAGGGGATCAAGGAGGTGGCGTACTTTGACACCCACCCCGAGGATGACCATCTTCCTGGTGGTGGGAACGTCACTTTTACAGGCACATGGAGTCATTATCCGTTCTTGCCTAGCGGGTTTATTGTCATCAACACCATGGACCGTGGGGCGTTTGTGGTGAAGAAGTCGAATGGTGCGGCATGGTAAAAAGGATGGCGGAAGCTTTGGTATGATGAAATGCTGGTGGATAAACGAGTGTAACCCAATTACGAATTGACTTTGACGACATGTCTCTAAACAACATATAGACCCCTCGTTGTCTAAATCTGTGTTAGCTTTGTAAACACCCCGCCCCTAGCAAAACTACGAGGGCTCCCGCAGTACCTTTATGTCCCTGCCTGGTTATGGTTATCCAGGATGTCACCCATTATAATCGTGTTTCTCATTCATTCTCTCAATCCAGTCGAGTTGATTACATGAAGCTGTTGACGATCGTCACGGTGGTCGTATAGACCATCCCCACCAAGCCCAACACCACCATGGCAAGGTCTCCAAACTTGGCCGTTCTCGTCTCGGCCACCCCCTTGTAGTGAAGCCATGCCGGGTAGACGTAGACCAGCGGAACACAAGCCGCGCTCCCGATAAGAGCGACAAACTTGTCAAGATTTCCCGTTCCCAACATGGAGATCACGCCACAAAGGCAAACCACGGCGAACCGAAACCCATTCTTGATCCACTTTGTCTTTAGGCTCTTCTTTCCCGACTTACGCCCAAATATCTTGGTTTCGAGAATCCTCAGTGCGGGGAACAGCTGAACTGGGGTGCCGACCAAAATAGCCACCGAGTAGAGAAACTGGATTGCATTCACCAGCTTGGAATCCTGAGGGAAGTTGTTGATGATTTCGATTTGAGTATCCAAGCCAAATGTGGCATAACACAGGGCGCCCACGCTTGTGAACACGATGGTGATGATCAACATGACCACACCCAGCAGCCACTCGAACCTTTCTGGTTTGGCCATGCTCGACTGGATGGGCAGGATCAGGCCAATGCCCTCAAATGTGAAGATGGCCGACCCAATCATCATGGTGTACTTGTCCGGGTTGAACATGACCACACTCTTGTGCATCCCTCCCATTTCCACCAAACTCGTGATATCATACCAGTAGATGTATGTGACCCCAATTAGGATGCACGCATCAGCCAGGAGCGCCGCCGGTCCGAGCTTGGAAATATTCCTGATCCAGCTCAGCGGCACCAAAACGACCAACTGCAGCGCAATCAACCCAGCCGTTGTAAAGCTCCTACTGTCCTTCATGACCGCCTTAAAAAACGTCAACAGATTCTCCGCCACAAAGACGATCCCCGCGCAGACAAATCCGAGCTGGCTGAGCGCAACACTCGCCAGAATCAAGTCCCTCATCCTCCCTCCCGCCACCACATAGCCAATCTCGCCGTAGCCACCTCTATACCTCTCCTTCAACTCCAGCAGCAAATGGAACGCCCACATCGAAATCGCCGACACGCCCACCATGGCCAAACTGCTAAACAACAGCCCCCCGTTACTAAAAGCCTTGGGCAGAAACATAATCCCCGTCCCAACAAACGCCTTGAGCAACGTGAAGAAAGTCTTTGCCATCCCCGCTCCCTCCCTTCCTTGCTCTTCCTCCTCTCGTTCCCGTTGCCGGTCCCTCTCCCTCGCTCTCGTCAAGAGCGGCCGGCGCTCTCCATCCTCATCCTCCGACTCAGATTCCACCGCCTCCTCGTCGCTGTCCTCCAAATCTTCGCCTGCGAAGTGCCCGTAGAGATCCAAGAACTCGACAAAGTTTCTTGTTATGGGCATCCGTGCCGCGTAAAAATCGTTCGGTTTGCCATTTCGTCTCCTCTGGAGAAGATACGCCCTGCGAAAACCACCTGGCGCAAGTTGATCCCCAACGCTCAGCCCTTCCTCGGCAGCGATCGATCGGCGGTATTCCCTTGGATTGTGAAAGGTGTTTGCTCGGCGGTGCTGGGAAGGTTTTCGGACTTGGGAGGTGCCGGCGCCGCCCTCTCCAGCAGCGAGGCGGAAGAGCTCGCGGTGGATATCGCCGCCTTGAAGCTTCAGCGAAGATTCGACCGGGGCGGCGGCAGACGTATTGACAGTCGTGCTGGCGTTGCTGGAGCGGGAGGTGTTGGCCGAGGTAGGTTTCGACTTGGGGGCGGGGAGGGAGGCGTCGAACTCGGCGGTAAAGCCGGCCGGCAGGTGCTCTGCCACGACTTGGGCTTGGACCTCAGCCTCGGTGAGGAGGTGGTCTCTAGCCGATTTCGCCGAGGAAGAGGACGTCGAGCGGTGATTGACCGGGCGACTCCGAGAAACGCTCCTCAGCGTGTTGCCGGCCGACGAGACGGAAGGGTTGCGGTTGGTGGACATGGTGATGTCACAGTCATTCAGTCGTTATTCTGTCATTCGCATGTCGTCGTCGAGGTTGTCAAAAGCGGAACAGAAAAGCCCGAAACGCATTCATGGTCTCAGAAAGCGGGTGGTGGCGGCTCACCGCATGCAAAACAGTGCCAGGGATCCGGGGTGATTGGTTTGCGGCCAGAGCGGTCTCGAATACGATGATGTCACCAATTAACATTCGAGAAGCCCGCAACAGGTCCACGCCCTAAACATGCCCCTTTTCCCAGCAAAACACCGGGCGAAATACCTGAATCGTCAAGGACGCAGTTTTTCATTGGTATCACGTCGGACCGCGCCTGGCGCTGCCCTGGTTCTATTTTCCCCTTTTCGGGGCTGGTCGAGTGTGGACTATTCTTGACGCCATGCCGCCCTTTTGCCGGACTGTCCAATGGCGCCATCTATGCCATGCAGTCCGTTGAACCATCGGCCACATCGTTTTTTGGGTATCCTTCTATATCCCATCATCTAGCTCCCACAGATATTGTGACAGTGACATTTGGGAGCTTCATACTTTATCCTCTTCTCTCAGACCAGAAAATCACTGCTGTTGCACAAGCTTCTGGATGGCCTCGATTTGCGCCAGCACCGATGTGCTGCTGGTGCCACCAAACGTGTTCCTTCTCTCAACACTCTTCTCAAAGTCAAACACATCAGCAACATCAGCCTCAAACAGGGGCGAGATTTGCTTGAAGTCCTCGAGGGGAAGTTTGGAGATGGCCACACCAGCCTCCTCGCCCCTGCGGACAATGGCCCCAGCAATGTGGTGAGTCTGTCTGAATGGCACGCCCTTGCGGACGAGGTAATCAGCCACATCTGTGGCGAGCATGTCGTCGGTGAGAGCGGCTTTCATCTTTTCGGGGTACACCTTGAGAGTGGCGAGGACGCCCTGCGTGATGCGCAAGCAGGTAGAGACTGTCTTGATGCAGTCAATCATGGGCTCGACGGACTCTTGCAGGTCCTTATTGTACGAGGTAGGGAGAGACTTGAGGGAGGCAAGGAAACCGGAAGCCTACAAAATTCTGTCAGTATTCTTCCACGGCTCAGAAAGACCCAAAGGGCTCACCTGTCCCATAACTCTGCCAGCCTTGCCACGGATGAGCTCCAAGCTGTCGGGGTTCTTCTTTTGCGGCATCAAGCTGCTGCCAGTGCTGTAGGCATCGGCAACCTGGACGAAGCCAAACTCGGCGGTAGAGAAGAGGATCAGATCCTCACTGAGACGGGAGAGATGGGCCATCAACAAACTCGCCCACTGGAGGATGTCGACGACAAAGTCTCTGTCGGCAACGCAGGCCAAGCTGTTGGGGTGGACCGAGGCGAAGCCAAGGTCCTTGGCCATGAACTCGCGGTCAATGCCAAAGGGGTTGCCGGCAAGGGCACCAACACCCAGGGGGCAAGCCGATGTCCTTTCCTGCACACCCTTCAGGCGGTTGAGATCGCCAATGAGGAAGGTGGCGTGTGACAGGAGCCAGTGCGAGAAGCGCACTGGCTGGGCGCGCTGGAGATGGGTATATCCTGGCATCAAGACAGGGAGGTACTCCTTGGCCTGGGCGGCCGTGGTCGCGAGGACATCCTTGAGAATGGCAGCGAGCTCGTCGAGCTGCTCTCCAGCCCACAGACGCATGTCAACACCAACCTGCTCATTTCTGGAGCGGCCAGTGTGAAGCTTGCCGGCGGCCTTGCCGATGATCTCGCCCAGGCGGCGCTCGTTGGCAGTGTGAATATCCTCGTCTGACTTGACATCAATGACAAATTTGCCCTCGGCCCACTCCTTCTCGACCTGCTGGAGACCGCCGATGATTTCGCTGAGCTCCTCGTCGGAGAGAATGTTGAGCTTGTGGAGGGCCTTGGCGTAGGTAATGGAGCCGTGGATGTCTGCCTTGTAGAGGACCTTGTCGAAAGAGAGGGACTCGTTGAACTGGAACATCAGGTCGTCGATAGCCTCTATTTGTTCCGAAGATGTTAGTGTTGGTCGGGCTGGTATTCAGGGCCAATTGGCTTACCGGTAAATCTGCCGCCCCAGAGGAGCGTGGGAGTCTGTGTGGGAGCCATGATCGCTATGTGTATGAGGTGATGTGGTGTTGATCGCAACAGGAGCTCTCGTCGCAAAAGAAGGGTCCCAAAGCTGGGCTAGAATGATTCACACCTGGAAAAATGCGGTGGGGCGTACTCCGATAAGTGCCGATCGCGGGGTGAGACAGCGCGTCGGTCCCACACGTGATGATAAGCCGCAATGGGTTGCACTGCAATCTCCGTTGAGCTCTCGTGAGTCACTAATGGTCCTTGATGTCGCTTTAAGAATGTCTATGCGGCTTTGTTGAATGCTACGTAAGTCTTATGGTAGGCTTGTCGTCGAACTGAGCTCATCGCCATGACCATGTCTATTGAGGGGTTCGATGGCCGACTCCACCGCGGGAGCCGAAGTGTGCAAGTCATCAGCTCACAACTACCAATTGTTCAGTCAACTCCTACCTTAACACACACTCTGTTTTCATTCCAGACTAATAGCCGATCCAACCGATAGGTATCTATGATATTTGAACAGGTATCCAAACATTCTATTCCAAAGCCAAAAGCCAACCAGCCATATCCAAAACCCTAACCCTTTTACTTTCCAAAGTACAGATCATGAACCCCTATATACATTCCGATCCTCGATTCAACTCTCAAAAGAGCATTTGTATCACTTCGTCTGTGTTATCCCTCAGGCTCCCGTGGCTCCAGCCGGGTTTCCCCATGACCATGACACTGCCCTTGACCGCATTCACCGTCTGCTTCGACAGCTCAAAATCAACAGCCAGATCATCCCTATACACCATTGCTCTGACGGGCACCTTGTTCTCCTTCAACCTTTCCAAATTATACAAAGGCTTCCAGTTATCCTTGCTCGCCACCAAATCCCCCACTTGTCTGAATTCCTCGGGCATCAAACAAGGGAACACCATCTCCCCCGAGAAAAACAACCTCTGTCCCTCCGGTACGTATTTCCCCTGCAACCATCCCTTGTACTCTGGCCACCTCTTCCCCACCCTTTGTGCCGACCACTCCGACGCGACATCCCCGTTGTTACAATAGATCGCCTCATGCAAAACCCCATACAGCGGCCGAGAATGCAGCTTGAACCCCTCCAGCTTTGAAAACTCTGTCAACACCTCCTTGGACGGAGGGATAACACTATTCCTCACCACCTCCCCATGTAGCTTCTCGACAAAATCATGTACCGCCCTCAGTCCAGGATCGCCCCCAACGAATTTCCTTCCCAACGTCAAAAATGTCTGCGCTGTGAGTTTCCGTCCTGACCCATCGGGCAGCTCAAATGACAAGGCCCGCGAAAGCAGCGTATTGTACACCGCCCTTACGAGCTCTACATCCCCCGAATAAAGGTGATAGTATCGCTCATTCGCCCACCTGATCCCGGTATACAAAGCTTCATAGACCTCATCCGTGGTCTTACTCATCACGGGCGCCAGTCCAGCAGTCAGGTAAACCTTTGCCAACGACCCGGGGAGGAAGGAGAGATATGTCAGTGCGACCCAACCCCCGTAGGATTGGCCGAGCAGAGTCCATTTTATCCCCCGTCCGCCACTGCCGTTGTGCGGTGAAAATGTATGCAGCGTGTCCTCTAAACAGAGCCGAACCGCTTCGAGATCTCGGACAATGTTATCCTGCCGAAATAACGACAGGTAATCCGCTGCTCCGGCATAGTCACCCCTAACGTTGAATCCGTTGATGGCGGTTTTGTCGATTTTGTGGCTTTGGCCTGTGCCGCGGTAGTCCGCAAAAAGAATGACATAGCCCCTTTCCAGAAGGATTCTATTCATCTCCGGCGATCGATCATGCGGGTTCTTGTCTCCCGGACCGCCGCAGAGGAAAAGCAGAATGGGGGAGGACCGGCACGCGGGGACCCAGCTTTCAAATCTACTGCGCTCGTGTGTGTCCCAGATGAGCTCGGCGTGGATGTTGATTTGTTGACCCGAGGGCTTGTGGTGTTCCAGAGGAACTCGGAAGTGTATCGTCCGGATCTTGAATTCTTCATCGGGATTAACACAAGGACGGGGAAATTCGACAAAGCTTGCGGGCTGAATGTTGGTCCAGGATGAGTCGATGCCAGGGGCTATTCCTATATATGGCATCTTCTCTATGAGGTCAGAGACGGATATCCCGGAGTCACTATCGCCGTCACGGAGCGGTACCGGCTTGTATTTCAATGACGATTGGCTCTTGATGTCAGCTCCGGAATGATAGCCACTATCGTGATGGAGTGCCTCGCCGTCGTGGGAGCTGGTTTCGAGGCTTTGGTCCAAGCTGGAGTCACTCTCGTCGTCAAGATCTGTGTTAAGCCGAGAGGACGAATGTTCGAGTTGAAAGTCAGCTTCGGACTGCGAGCTGCTTGCCTCGCTGTCGTCAAAACGAGAATCGACGCTGTCACCGCTCGCGTTCAGACTTGACCGTTGGGATAACGGTGACGGTGATGATGTAAACGGCTGGTTTGGCGCCGTCCTTAGGCGTCGACAGCGACTAGAAACTTTCTTATACCACCCTGCCGACTTGGAACGCCCCGTTCTGTCTTCATTATCCACCACATTGTCTGCCAGCTTCTCCCCATCATGTTGACAACCCTTGTGATCTTTGTCTGATCTCTCGCCCCGTCGTAAATTTAAGTGGACCCTCATGGTTGCTGTTCAAAGAAGCCAGTTCCCAACTCGGGACAATATGGAACCTCAACTCGAATAGGTCGCTGAACAAAGGTATGAATGAAATATTATGGGTCAACAAAGAGTCCACCTAGAGGACATGTAGGGTAGCCATCCAACAACCAAAGGGGAGGACTGCCAAGAGATGGACCAATTGGGACTTGATGGCCCTCAAGCACCAAAGGCACCAACTATCACATGGGGTGAACAAGGTCGAGCGACACCATCGTGACGATGGTTATGGTGTCGTCTTGTACTATCAGCCTCGAGCCTTGTGTCACGACTTTGCCTTGGTAATAATATGTCGTCTCATTGGCGTTAGGTGGCACGCTTGCCTATTATATGCATGGTGCAATGGGCCATTCTTTTGCGAGGATGGTGGTAAGACGACCACCACCACACACCGCACACCCCTACCTAGCTGACCCTTGGGGTCGCCTCGCCCTCTCCCACCCATCCGCATCACCAACTTGCGAGACACGGGCTCGTTCGTTTGGCCCGATTCAGCAGCACGGAACAAACCGTGGGGCCGAGGCGGACCCGACAGTCGGGACCCTCTACCTCCCTTGTTGGTTGTGAATACCGGGTAAGCCGGGGTTGTGTCCAAGCCCCAGGCTGTTTCTGGGACCCAATGCGACGAAAATGGTTGCATCGGCGCGCTCTACAGAAGACGGGCGCAGAGCCCAAGGCGAGGATCACCGCCGGGGTTAGCACACCGGTTCCTCTCTTGGCTGACTTTGCCTGTTGGTGTGGCTTTCTGTTTCATAACGCTCTCGGCTCCACTGTCCGAGCCATCATATCTCACATTGGCCCCAACAGACAACTACCGAGGTCCTCAACGGAGAAGAACAGGGAGGGTGGGGAGATCCCATCTGATGGTTGCCTCGTTCTTGGGGTCTTTGGATGAGAGGTGTAAATGGACCAAACAAATCCGCCGAATGGGGTTGGTACAGCTTGGGTATTACTAGAAAAGCCGTCACAAGACTTGCCGCACGGGAGAGATGCATGCGGTCATGCTAGTACGGGTGGTGACACAATCTCTTCTGTCATCCCCTTCTTACCGCCCGTCGAAGAAGGTAGGAATCAGACTGGGGGCTTTTTTGTGGCCCGGCTCGTGGTAAGGTTTGTGTATCCAGCCATGTACCCCTGCCGAGCGTCATCGTTGGAGACCTCGTTTCGCCCAGATGGTTACACGAAGAAGTCACCATCAAGTCACCAGACCAGCACTCAGACCTTGGCCTGCAGGGTGCGAGCTGAGAGGAGACGAAGCGGGCGGTAGGAAAGGAGCCTCTGCAAAGTTCGGTACCGTGGCAGTTGGTCGTGGGTAGTCCTAAGCGAGGTTCCAAACTCCAGAGGCAATTGGGCAGAGCGGCGCGGAGTTCGTCTTGTCCCACCTCCTTATCTGTCGTGGAATGAAACCCTGTTTTTATTTCCTTAGCTGAGTACTCCTCGGCATCAAAGCACTTCTGTGCCACAAATGGCTGCGCAGCTCACCGCCTGACTGCCAAAGACTACTGCATACGTGATTCGCAAAAGGCAGAGAGAGGAACCGAGTTAGCCGGAGGGTGGTGTCGCAAATACTGATACATTAGACCAATGCCTTACCACGACTGTTACACAGACAGAGAGCGGCTGTTCCCTGTTCCCAGCGTCTGGTTTTGTTTTTTGTTCCTTGATCTTCTCTCCGAATCCCGAGGGGGCGTCGATGAAATGTCTCGGGAGCCGGGTACTGTACCCTCATGCTCTGGTCGTAGACCACCGTGTTGGGGAACGACAGGCTTTTTATTTTCTTGTCTTGACTGCGTGGAAGACTGTTATCTCCGTCGATCTATCCCGGTCTGTCACCCGAAGTCGCCTGGTGCCACCATCGGCCCCATGAATACAAATCTGGCAGCGTGCAGAAGATGGTGCTGGTACGACGTATCTTGATATCCGTATGGAAGAACACGTGGGTCGGGACTCCTAAAACGCCATGGGTGTCGACATGCCAAAGATGTAGCGCGTACCAGTTCGAGATGAGGACTAAGCAATGCTCATGATTAGGGGCGGATACATATACGAGTTGATCAGGGTTTATTTTCAGGACATACCCCAGCTATGATCGAAAAAGATTTCCCGTTGCCATTGGTAAAGCCTCCGCAGAAACCACAAACTCCAGCCGTACTCCGCTATGAGGGGGGGTCATACTCCATACATGTACAGGCGCATCCAAAAATATATCGCCATCTCCAATCTCGAGGGACGGCAAGCAACTCAAAAACAAATGCTGGAAAAACAAGACGGTCCATAAGCATAAATCCGCCACAAAGTCCTGACCAATACTAACAGCCGCTCCCAGCCAAACCATCCGTTTCGAACGGCAAGCTGGGGGCCATTCCGTAACCAAAACTTTTTGCGCCCCGATAACCAAACTACACCCAAACGTCAGACAACTTTAAGCGGCAACAGACTCCAGAGTGGCGCCTGTCCCCGCGAGGTTCGTTGACTTCGCCTGGGGATTCTTCTTGTAATAGTTGTTGATGGCGGACTTGATGGCATCTTCGGCAAGCATGCTGCAATGGAGCTTGACTGGCGGGAGGCAAAGCTCCTTGGCAATCTCGGTATTCTTGACCTTTGACGCCTGATCGAGGGTCATGCCGCGGACGAGCTCGGTGAGGTAACTAGAGGAGGCACTACGATAAGATCAGTATTTGTTATTCACACGGCAACCTCCACAGCCTCCTCTGCATGGTCCCCATCTCGGACTCGGACTTGATGACAGAACCGTTCCCCAGAAACGCGGAAAAGAATAAGAGGGGCGCTTACATGGCAGAACCGCAGCCGAAAGTCTTGAACCGAACATCGCTGATGACTTGTGTTTCGGGGTCAACCTTGATATGCAGGCGCATAACGTCACCACACTGTCCATCCATATCGTTAGAACATTTGTTATCAAACACCGACGTCGGGATATCCTCAGAAAGTCACATACAGCGGGCGCTCCAACCAAACCCTCTCCGACAGACTTGTCCTTCTTGTCTAGTGTGCCAACATTGCGAGGGCGCGAGTAATCTATATCGCAACACGGCCAATGTCAGTATCTCCGAGCCGCCGAGCGCAGGAGGGGAAGGAAAAGGGCGAAATCATCAACGGCGGGGAGAGGAAGACTCACGATCAATCACCTTCTCGTGGTACTGGCGCGTCGCAGGGCGGGACACGATCGGGGCGAGCTGGCGGGCAACGGGAATCGCAACGGGGCGCAAGGACTGGGCGAGGAGACGGCCACCCACCACGCGGGCTGTTCTGGAAAGCATGGTGTTGTCTTGTGTGTAGTAGTTGAGGCTCTTAGGGAGGTAGTCGTGATCGTTTTGTTATCGTGGAAGATATCAGGTGCTGTGTGAGGTGTTGTGTGAGGTGTGGTTGCGTAACGGTTCCTCTGGAGTTGAAATGCCGGGGTTCAAAGAAAATTGATTTGAGGGCGGAATATGGAAATGCGGGACTTGTCCATGATGACCGAAGGGGCGATTTCCCGCGGCAGAGAGTGAAGAGGGTGGCCCAAGCTTCCTTAACACGTCATCTTCTTATCGCTGCAGAAATTGCCACAATCTGTTAGTAGTGGGCAGCCAAGGCCATTCTCGATGCAACCCCAGGCGTCATTCCGACGTCGGCTGCAGCTGTCGAGTGGGGAAGGTCTCCACCCCCGCGGAGATAAGATCATCAGATACGGAGACCGAGCCATGACCCAGGAGCATCAAATTGACCCTGGTTATTACAAATCCATCAGGGTGTGAGGCTTAAGTTGTGATGTGCCGGTTGGTGATGTTTGGAAGCCATGCTATACTGATTTTTCTAGCCCCAAGGATTTCCAACTGGCCTTGGATCCATGGAACAAGGTGGACGTTGATAGCCAGCAAAAGCTCATGGCGGGGCAGCAACCGGCTTGCTGGGGCTGGTGGGCTGCAGCTCCTAGGTAGTAGGTCGGTTGCCCCGCCACGCCCCGCGTCTTCACTGGTTGCCTGCCACCGGGCCTGCTTCAACAGAGCATCAGCTCCAGACTTCTTCACTTCCATTGTCATCGTCGGCTTTGCAGTGATCTGTAACGGAAACAATACACCCACCGAGTTACTGACAGGAGCAGCATACCTCCAAAAAAAATGGCGTGTCCCCACGTCTCATCAGCCAGTGCGTTACCATGTTCGCTGCCGCCCTGTTCTCCGTATCTGTACTGACCAAGCCTTCCAAACACACCAGACCTCTCCAAGCCGACCCCATCCGACTCCGTCTACCGCGAGGACTGTACGCAATGCTTCGACTCCATAGACGACCCCGCCGGGCTTGATGTCTGCCTCAAATGCTTCAACGGAGGCTGCGTCGGCGACCGCCAGCATGCCAAGCTACACAGCACCTCCCGCGGCCATCCTTTGGTCCTCAATATTCGCCGTACCCGCAAGATTATCGAGCGGGATGAGCCTCCCCTCAAGATGTCCAAGCTTGCCATTGCCGCCGAAACCGAGGCCGATCGATACGAGATCAACACCACTGTCAAGTGCCTCGAGTGCGGCATCGGTGACCTCGACAAGGAGGACCCTGCTGTCGCTCCTATCGTCGACAGTGTGATGAAGGCGAACACTTTTTCCCGAAAGGAGGAGGTCAAGGCTTGGGAACAGGAGATGACGAGCTGCGAGCACATTCTGACACTGCAACAAGACCCACCGAAGCAGATCGAGTCTCAGGACCTAGGCCATTGCTCCAAGTGTGACTTGAAGGAGAACCTATGGCTCTGCTTGCAGTGCGGTGCTCTTGGTTGCGGTCGCGCTCAGTTCGGTGGTGTTGGTGGAAACTCGCATGCTCTTGCGCATTCCCAGGAAACTGGTCATGGCGTTGCCGTCAAACTCGGCTCCATTACCCCTGAAGGGACAGCTGATGTGTACTGCTACACCTGCGATGAGGAACGTGTGGATGACAGTCTCGGAGCCCACCTTGCCAACTGGGGAATCATTCTTTCGGAGCGCCAAAAGACCGAGAAGAGCTTGACCGAGATGCAGATCGAGCAGAACCTTCGATGGGAGTTCTCCATGACAACCGAAGACGGCAAGGAGCTCACCCCGCAGTTTGGTCCCGGCTTGACCGGCCTGAAGAACCTCGGCAACAGCTGTTATCTTGCCAGTATCGTTCAGTGCCTCTTTGACATTCCTGCTTTCCAGCAGCGGTACGGGGTTGGCGTTGAGGCCCTGCCCGACGTCCTGGACCCCGCGCAAGATCTCGAAACACAGCTTCGCAAAATCGCTGATGGTTTGCTGTCGGGGAGATACTCGAAGCCAGACTCGGATGTCACCGTCTCGGAACACTCGCCCGAGGTTCCACACCAGAAGGGTCTCCAGCCGTCGATGCTCAAGCATCTTATCGGCCGCGGCCATGCCGAATTCTCAACAATGCGCCAGCAAGATGCATTTGAGCTCCTACAACATCTTGTCAAGCTCATCACCCGGTCCAAGCACCCGTCAGGCCTTCCAGACCCGACCCAGTCCATGCGTTTTGTTCTTGAGCAGCGTTTGCAATGCCTGAACTGCAAAAAGGTCCGCTACAGCTCCAATGAGCAAGACAGCATCTTCATCGACGTACCCCTTGAAAAGCTTCCAGCCGAAGACGGCGAGGAGCCCAAGTACAAGCCTGTCACGTTGAAAGAGTGCCTCGACAATCTCACGGCCACCGAGATCGTTGAGCTTACTTGCGCCGCCTGCAGCAGCAAGGGCGGTTTCACCAAGCGCACGTTGTTCAAGACATTCCCTAATGTGTTGGTGATAAATGCTCGCAAGATGGCGGTTGTCAACTGGGTTCCTGTAAAAGTGGATGTCCCCGTCATTGTTGACGACGCGTCCTTTGCGCTTGACAGCTACTTGTCCAAGGGCCAACAACCGGACGAGGAGTCACTGCCAGAAGACGAGGGCGCCGGGGCAAGCAACGTTCCAGCATTTGTTCCGAATGCTGAGGCGCTCGCCATGTTGGAAGGCATGGGCTTTCCAACAGTCCGCTGCGAGAAGGCGCTTCATGCCACCGGCAATGCGGATGCCAACTCTGCCATGGAGTGGCTGTTTGCGCACATGGACGATCCGGATATCGATGTCCCTGTTTCTCTTGGCGGTGACAGCGGAAGCGCTGGCGCGGCTGACCCAGAGAAGCTGGCCATGCTGGAGAGCATGGGGCTTAGCGGGCCACGAGCAGTGAAGGCCCTCAGGGAGACCAACGGTGACGTAGAGCGCGCCATTGAGTGGCTGTTCAGCCATCAGGATGATGATGGAGCGGTCGAGGAAGAAGAAACCGCTGCGCCGGCTGGCGACAACAAGGAGGCGGGAAGCTCAGAGCTGCCCGCCAATTTCCAGTTGCAGTCTATCGTCTGCCATAAGGGCACTAGTATTCATGCTGGGTAAGTATCACCGCCGCTGGCCGTATCGTCTATTCATTCATGCTAACACGCGCCGACAGCCACTACGTTGCATTCATCAGAAAGAAGTTCGGCGACGAGACGTCGTGGGTTCTTTTCAACGACGAAAAGGTGGTCAAGGTGGAGGATGTGGAGGAAATGAAGAAGTTTGCCTATGTGTATTTTTTCAAGAGGGTTTAAGCGGCCGCAAGACATTGGGATATGACGGGAAAGAAGTTGAGGAATACAGGACTACGAACAAGGTAGCTTTAGACCAGCGAAGCAATGAATAATCGCATAGAGTATGCATGTGCAGCTGTTTGCTGTATTTATTCTCTTGCCTTCGTTAACTGCCATCAAATGTGCGTGTCTGGACCAGCGAAAAAGCCGATGATAAAAGACCGATAATAAAATGTCCACCGTATTCCCAATACTCCCAAACTCCTTGGCCTTCCTGAGCAACTCGGGTCCCCAATGCAAGATATCATACATCGTCGTTACAAACAAACATCAAAAAGCTCACTCGACCAAACGATATGACACCAACGTTTCCACCTTGTGGTTCGCAGTGCTGAAGCCTCTCAGTTGAACCTTCTCGGCGTCCTTGATCTCCTTGGCATCGCTGTCACCCCACTCGACCGGCACCTCGCTGTCGGCATCGGCATACACCAGCACATTGAAGGTGCAGTTTCCGCTGAGCTGCGGCAAGAAGGTAACACTGGCGGTGATCTGTCGGAAAATGGCGGCAATCTCCTGCTGGATTTCCGCCTCTGTCTTGTCCTTTTCTTTTTCTGACGGCGCCGGCCTTTCCCTGTCGTCGCCATTCTCATCCGCCCCAGCTGTTGTTGTTTTTGATGATTTGGAGGAAGAAGAAGCCTTCTTGAAGATCTGAACATCAAACTGCCACCTCTCAACGTGCTCGCCCGTGTCCTTGTCGGTGATGACGATGACAAGCTTGGAGATCTTGCCGCCGAGCATCCACCTGTCGAGCTGGGACATGATTTTCTTGATGTAAGCGCGAACCTGGTCGTCCGAGGAGACGAGCATGTTGAGGCCGTACTTTTTGACGGCTGAGAAGTCCTCGGCCGGGTAGACGCCGCGCTGGAAGAGGATCGTGTGGATGGAGTACTGAAACTGTTTGGCGGAGGAAGGTTAGTAAGGGACTGATAAGAGGCGGGGGAGGGGAGGAAAAAACGGACAAATTCGGCGACAAGTTTGGCTGAGCCTTTGAGGGAGAGCCTGTGGACTTTGGATTTGTCTTTGTCGTCGGCTGTCCTTGAGGAGGACGACTTTTTGGGAGGGGCGGACATGGTGATAGATGTCTTTGGCTCTTTCGGGTCTGTAATTTATGCTTTCGAGACTTGGAAATGCCGTCGGTGTCGTTCGAGAATACGGCGATGGATGCGATGGTGTTGGTTGAGTGGTGACTGCGACGGCTGTTTACTTTGGGCGACCGAGAACAGCGTTGTCAGGGGCTGCGGGGCGGTTTCTGGTGGGGCAAGGCGCGCCGAGATTTAACCAGGGTGTCAGATGGCAGAAACTTAGGGTTGTCTGGGGTTGGACCCACCGTTGGAACCCTGGACGCCCAGGATTCAGGAAGGCTTCCATCTCTTGGCATTGGACCATTCAGGGTCAAGGGTTCAAGACATGGAAACCGTTGACAGCCGTCTCATCACCATCACAGCAAAGCTTCACCAGAGCCAGCGACAGTCAGACTGCCCAATAAATCCCCGCCGGAGCTACAGCCAGGGAAACTGTCTTTGTCTGGTCTCACTCCAAAGAAGCCAAACAACCATGGCACGTTACCTTTCTTTGTCTCGACCCTGTGGCCTCATTGGGACCCACCCTCACAATGAAGCCTCAATTGCTTTCCCGCCGTGTTTGGCTTGTCTTTTTAATGTCTTGTTGTTTTGATCTGTTTGTTAGTTCGTTTCCTCTGTTGGGCTGGAGGCCCTTCTTGAGCCCATGTCATAATAATGTCGGAAACTCCATGGCTGGACATCAAAGGAAACCTGCTGTGGTCTACACTTGAGCTTATCCTGTTCCGCAAGAAAGTACAAGTTAATACCTGCCTCGAGGAAGCTCCCAGACGCCAGCAAGAAGCATCCAGTCCCCCACCCCGAGGCGGAGACAGTTCGCTCGACTTGGAGAACTGGGATATTCATCTCTTGCGACACATCTATCCTCCTGACAGCTGGATCTTCGACCTCATACTCGCTGGACCGGCAGCCTGGAGCTGGAGGCTTTCTCTAATACCACTGAGGTTTTCGGATTGTGATCCTGAGGATCATTGGGTCTTTGGCCTCTCGGGCATCATTCATCCCACACCCAGTCGATCTCAGTCCCGCGAGCCTTGGGGTTTCATCCGCCTTCCGGACTGGGGCTCTGACGACGAGCTTTTGCAACTAGTACGCCTCGATAGAGACACTGTTCAAGACCGGGTGGTACTGGAGCGGGAGGATTTTGAGGACCCAGAGCTAGTCCAGTTTATTTCAGAGTCAGGGATAGAGCGTTCTCCATCACCTGCGACGCCTTCCTCGACCAACTCCGACGGCCCTCTTGGATATGTATCAGGCCTTTTCGCTTCTCCTCCACCAACTCCCACCAGCCCTCTTGGATATTTGGCAAACATTTTTGCTTCTCCTCCAGCAACTCCCACCAGTCCTCTTCGATATCTGGCAATCCTTTTCGCTTCACCTCCAGAGAGCCCTACCACCCCTCGTGCTCGACGCTTTTCGACTCTTTCCACGCTTCCTCTAAGCCCCACCAATATTTTTCGATATCTATCGGGCGTCGTCACTAGCGCTCCAGCAAGCCCTACTACACCTCCTTCAAGACCTCCCACTCCCACCGGCAACCCACCAACAAGCCCTACCAGTCCTCTTGGATTCCTGGTCGGGCTGTTTGCTTCTTCCCCATCAAGTTCCGGCGCATCCCGTTCATCCAGCCTTCGTCAGTCCGATACATTCACCCCCCCGCAAGAAGGGCCCGCCATTTCTCCTCCATCAAGTCTTTCATTAAGCCCTCTTAGCTCCTCTCCAACTAAACCCACCAGTCCTCGTCGAGAAAACACCTCAGGTTCTCCCCGGCCAGGTCCCAGCCGTTCTGTCAGATTCGCTGTTCCCGACTCACCTAGTTCCAGCAGTTCTTCCTCTTCTACCCCGAGTTCCAGAGACCCAGGGAAAGATAGCACGCCTCCGATGCTGGACCCCCCAGGTTCGCCTGACAAGCCTCAGGATGTTCCCCCTGACAAGTCTCCTCGAAGTAGGTTCCTGCTGTCTTTTGTTAAACTGGTGGCTTCATTTGTTCGAGATAACGGTTCCTCTCTCATTTTGGACCTCGATTTTCGACTGCCGGTATGTCATACTCGACATCTAGACACGATTCCGCCTGTCTTTGTAGAGCTGGCATCTCACATTCTCGACGCCAAGAAGGCGCAACTTCCGGAGGCAGCGAGGCTTGTCATCGACTTTGAGGAGGATCCAGATTGGGAGGTTATCATTGACTCTGTCAAAATGGTGGAGGAGATAACGAGTGGTCCTCTGGGCTTCGCCCTGTTGGGATTGATAATGTGCGCGTCGTGGGGATATACAGGGCCCGACGCCGCAGAAGTAGCGCTGTCGAAGTTGGACGAGATTGCGGAAATGGTCGGGAAGCACCTGCGAGTACTGTTTCCAGGTGTCAGAGGCTGGGAAGGGACCGAGTCAAGGAAGCGCTGGGCAGGTCGTGAAGGCAATCCAACCGCACCTTGGACGAAGGAGATCAGAACAAAAAGTTTTGGATCCTTTTTCAACAAGTGCGTCTCATGTAGACACAATACCGGACCTTTCCCTATGCCACAAGATGAGAGCTGGGCGAATTGGTTCGAGAGTATCGCGCAAAGGCACGATTACCATCAGGCAAGAAGAGGGACCTACCAACCAGATCCTCCTCCGGCTGCCACCGAGCCGCAAGCTTCACCTCCTGGTCAGCCGCCCGTTCCAGACTCAACAAAAGCACAAGAGTTCGTTGCGGCCTGGACTCCCGTCTGGGACGATACTCTCGCCATTCTTCAGAAAAAGCGGAGCCTCTGGAGCCCGACCCGAACCCAATCTGAACAGCGAGAGTCCCCTATTTACATCGAGATCCCAAAGAGGAGAAAACGAGGTTCAACTCCCGCTCCCCTGGTGGTGGGTAGAACTCCGCTGTTGCAACACAACGTTCCTGATCCAGCTCCCGTGTTTGTGGATGAATCTCCACATGCCATTCCCGGTTCCTGGCCTTCTCCAGTGATTCACCGACGTTTGGTTGATCCAACAAGCCACACACTACCCCCAGGGGCAGTGGGTGAGCCTCCCGTCACACCGCATGGCATGATACCGGGCTCGTGGTCCCCACGTCCAGCCCGTCCACGCACTCCCACGCCACCTCCCACGCCACCTCCCCCGCCACCTCCCCCCTCACCTGACACTGTCCGAGTGATAATCACTGGTCCAGGACCAGCAACGAACACTGGGTACACGATAGCGCTTCCTGAGACCCCGACAGGTGGTGCACCCAAAGATAGTGGGAGCGATGCCCAATTCTTGCAATTAATCGGGACGCCTCGTGCACCTAAAACGCAATCAAAACCGAAGACGCCTCGACCAGTTGATAGCGATAGACCCCCAGCAACGCCAAGGACACAGTGGAATCGACAGCACTTGGGCTTCGATCAGAGGATTGCGGTGGTCAAGCACTTGTACGGGCAGGTTGCCAGGAGGTTTCCTCGGGGACGAGCAGGAGTTCTTTTTACCGGCGCAACTACGGCAAAGAAAGATGGGGAAGGTGGCGGGGAGGGTGGTGGTACTACTGCTGGCACTACCGCTGGTACTGGTACTGGTACTGGGGAGACTGGCGGCACTGGCGGCACTGGGGCAACAGGACAGGCGACCGGGACGAAGCCAGCAGAGGAGGCAAAACCCACCGACGAGACTCAACAGACGGATCAGACGAAACCACCAGACGCCACAAAAGCAGATACCACCGCCCCGCCGCAATCAACAGGACAGGGCCTTTCCTCCTCGCTTTTGAGGATGCTCGCGCTGGTCGGATCAACGCCGTCATTTGGAACTAGCCACTGGCAGCCCGCTGAAGATCACTCGGAGGAAGCACGACTGCGCCTGTGCCAGCAGTGGGACGATTGGTCCAAGATGCCACTGCCAACCACGCAACAGGAATGGGATAATCCCAAAAGCAGGCCTCCAGATGATGTACCTTCGCATCGTCAAGAAACTATCCTGCCCAATTCGGAGGGCTTGATTATTTGAGGAGGTGGCTTTGAGTGGAACTTTCATGGATATGATACGTTTACTTGGGGAGATTGGCGTAATTGGATAGCCTGATGTATCTCATTAACAGTCAGTTGGGGGCACTGTAGCAACGAATACAAGTAGACATTGCATCTATTCTGACAAAAAGACTAACTGATGTTGATACAATGATGCATACCAAAACAACTGCATGCAAAACAATGAGGGTATAAAAAAAAGAATGAATACATCAACATCAGTACTGGGAGTTCTGCCTCCTCTGCCTCCTTACACTTGGAGCTTTGTTGATCCTCACCACCGTGTGCCCCGGGGCAGAAAGGTCAACATACCGCGCCCCCCGATCACGAGCAGTTGCTGGGGGGGTATCCGGTATGCTGACTGGTGGCGTTGGAGGCGGTGGCATAGGCCATACCATCTGTGCTGGGTTCAGAATCGCGCTCAGTGCACTAGTTGTACTTATACTGCTGACGCTGCTGGCTCGGTTCATGCGCGCGCCTGATGCCGCGTGGGCAACGTGCAGACTGCCAGTGTTGGAAGGAGGGACGTATTGAGGACGGCCAGGATACGCCGCCTGAGTCAGTGGCTGCGGTTCCGGAGGGGGTTGGTAGTACTGAGAGCGGACGGGGTAGGCGGCTGGAAGGGGGGCAGAGCCGAGCACGCTCGCGGGCATGGCGGGTGAAAGTGGGGAGACGGGAGACGGGGTGAAGGCGCCGCTGCTTCTCATGGAGTCTGCCGTGGCTGATGATATTCGGTTGGGGCGCAGATTTGTATTTACGGGGCGTAAAGTAGGCACAGTGGTGGTCTGTGGCGGGATCGGTGCCTGGTTTTGTTGCTGAGAGTTACGCTTCGCGGCGCCGGCAGCCATTATGGCACCAGCACCAGCGGCCCCTCCAGCTAGCAACGTCTTCTCCATACCTTCGGGTCCATGAGCACTCGCAGGATAAGAGCTTCCTGGCCTGCCCTTGAACTTCTCTACCACTTTTTGGAGAACCTGTGGTTTCTTCTTGCGAAGAAAGAAAATGAGAAGCGCTATCAAGGCGAGGAGACCGAGCAAGCCGACTGAACTTGGTTAGCAACTTCGACTGTTTTGATAAGATAATAGAATAAACTCACCCACGATACCAGCAATGGCACCGCCACCCAGCCCTGGCTTCGTCGACGAACCACTGTTGTTTGTACCTGGCCCATCAATGGCGCCGTTGGTACCTCCGGGAACGACCTGTCCTCCTCCAGCCCCAGAATTTGCGACACTTCCACCGGATCCAGACCCTGGCCCGCCAGGTCCTGATTCACCCAAGCCAGGAGTCACGCCGGCCTGTCCATTCCCTGAAGAGCCTTGAGCTCCTGGAAACTGGTCGTTGGGTGTTGGATCAAGAGGGGCCGAGCCAACGACCGGGACAAGTGTCGATGATGAGCCCTGCTCGCCTCCTCCCGCCCCAATACCTCCTCGATCTGTGGCCGTTGTACCTCCATTCCCTCCATTACTCGGTTTTGGTGTCTCTGCGGGCTGTTGCTGCCCGGCTGTAGTCGTTGGATTGATTGCTACCGGCTTCGCTGTCGTTGGCTCTGGCGCTGGAGCTGGGGCAGGTGCCGGAGCAGGTGCTGGAGCAGGTGCCGGTGAAGGTTTCGGCGTAGGGGCTGGTGTTGGTCTGGGAGTGTTTACTTTCGAAGTCGTTGTTGGTCTACCATTAAACCACCCCCCTCCTCCTCCTCCGCCTCCTCCTTGCGCAGTCCGATTGGCACACCGAGGATCCCGTGGGTACCATTTACACCACCAGTCCCAGTTGAACCCTCCCTGCCTCGGATGTAAATGATTGTGGTGTCCCCCGTGGATGTGCATGCTGTCGACAACCCTGTTGTGTTCCTCCTTTACCATCATCCCTCTTTCAAGTAACCGCACACTGGCCAAACGAGTGATGCCGGGTGTGGACGGTAGGAACGAGCGAGTAAAAGGGGTGTGGCGAGCATGACCCGAACAGGTGGGAAGCAGTCTTGTGATAAGCAGCGAGGGGAGGGGAGGGCTTTGACTTGACAACGACCGTGTTAGGTGATATCGGCGCCCCAAGCGAGTCCGCCAGGGCCAGAGAGGCTATCCCTAAAAAGGAGGGATGTTGGCTTGGCCTGCATGGCGGCATGGGGTTGGGGTGACAACGGGGGTGTGGCAGTGGCACCGTTGCATCGATGGCGGTACCTGCAGCACGCTTGCCCTGAACAGGGGGAAGCACTGACAATGGCATTGCATGTGTGAGATTGAGGGAGCAGCCTCTGGATACGCAAGGGGACAAATGCGCGCAGAGGGCGAGAATGCTGCCTTGAGGCCCGGTAGGTAGCAAATGCAACGATATCGTGGTCGACAGACTCTGGGTACGGATAGCGGTGAGTACCTGTCTACGCAGAGATCAGATGTGATGGACGATAACCAGTCTCGGACGTCAGGTTTCAGTTCTTGATATCACCTTGTGATGGCGGAATGGTGGAGATGTAGCAGACGCCATCACGGCTGATGATCCGAACCCGCACCCCGCTAGATACCACACAAGGATCAGGTGGAAACAAAACCTCGGAAACCAAGCCTTTTAGTCCCAAGCCCCGGAAACCACAAAGGTAATGTGGAACCTGACGCGTTTCTGGGTGACCAAGCAGAAGCAATGTAAATATGTTGGGGACTTTGAGACTGCCAACTGCAGTGATGTGGCGCTCAAGCTGACTGCCGGGAGAGGAACTTGGTATCAAAGCGCAGGCTGGGGAGTGAGCTGTCATCTCTTACAAGGAACATCATCGCGGATTCAGAGATTTCCAAGACATGGACTCACCACATTAAATTCGGCCTTCAGCATCAATGTTGTTGCAATTAGGTATAGGTAAGACAAGTACCAAAACGCCCCTCACAGCCCAACCACGGCACCGACAATGCCCGCAACCACAGCGATAGCCGCACCGGTCTCTCTCCCTCTCCAGGCGCCCGCAGTGCTGGTTGAAGTAGTAGCAGCATCATTATCCGATCCGGTTGTTGCCGCCGCGGCAGCGCCAAAAGAAGAGAACCCATCCACCGTCGTCAGCGCCGCCATAATACTTCTCGCACTGGCACACTCTTTCTCATTCGTCGCAACAGCGCTCATCATGTAGCCTGCCATTGCCGCGACATCGATGTCTCCTGGCAGAGTGCTCATGTGCGCGCACTTTGTGGCTAAGCTGTACACGCTGCTCCTGTACTTTGTCTTGATCTCTTCTGTATGCTCCGTCCAGCTCTTGAACACCTGCACCAACTCCTTGCCATCCTCCTTCTCGTTGGGAACCAGCGTATTCCTCCACCATTCCATCGAGCACCACTCATCCGGCTTCATGGTTTCGGGGTCGGGCAGGCTCTGCGTCTCTTCCTTCATCTTCTCGACCAGAGGGTGATGAAACCAGAAAAGGGGAATCTCGGGGGGAGGGGTTGGCTGGATCTTGGAGGCGACATCTTCCATGAGGCTGGTGCATTCGAGAAACTCGTTCCAGTCGTAGCCAGTGACAGTGGGCTGGTCCGTGGCTGCTTGCTGACGCGGGACGAGCGCGACCTTTGTGGGCCTAACCGCCGAAGCAACGGCGAGTGGGGCTGCGGTGCCCAGGAGCAGCATGCCGAAAAAGGAACGTGGGACCACCATTTTGACTAGGTGGGTTTTTGCGGTTCAAACGAATGTGTGAATGGTAACGAATGTGGAAAAAGAGGTGAAGGAAAGAGGTGATCTTCAAAAGACGCAGGTCCTCGCGACTGGATATAAAACGGAGAAATTTCCCGAGGTTCTTGGTCCCTAGGTTCAGGGGGCGGCTGGCTAACGGCATGCAGGTTGTTGTTCCAAAATTGCCCTACAAGGGCCCCGCAATGCAAACGATTGGATCGGCACTTTGTAACCGAATTAAGCCGGAGGCAACGGTGGGAATACCCTCACCACTGCTCGTCGTGTACCTAGATGGCAGCAGACACTCACTCCTAGCAATTGATGCCGGAAGAGCACCGTCGAGAGTAAAAGCAAGAAGGCTGAGAATATTCATACCCATACGGTAGTTATCCCACACAATCACAAATCAACTCGTCCTTCTGCTTCTTCTTCATCAACGTCTCACCAACATTTCACCCCTTTACATTTCTCTCCTGGGACCTTAATCGCTTCAGATCTGGTATTCTAGACTTGATATCTGAACCACGACGCATCATCGGCCAGCTCATCTACTATCGTTTCCTTCGGCCGGGCATTTTTGTTTTCTATCGGCACTGCAGCTTGAAGGCTGTCTCGACGAGCATTTTCTCTCCGACACCATATCGTCATTCCCAACGTCAGGACGATACTCAGGCCTATGAAACCAATCAAGATGGCATGTCCTTTGACAAAACGCGGCGCATCGACTCCTTGGTAGACATAGGCAGCAATGATGCCACCACAGTTCCCTCCCATGACTTGCATGGCAATACCGGTTGCCTGCTTTAAACTGCCCCCGATGTTCCCGGCATTCCACGCCAGACTGAGGGGGAGCTGCGAGAAGATTCCGACAGCCGCGAAGACTGTTCCGGTGTACTGGACTCCTGGGGCACGTGTGCTGATCAACATGGCGAATCCTGCCAACGCTATCAACTGAAATGGAATCATAAGCGCGCCTCGCTGCTTGTACCGGTCGCCAACCCAACTGGTCAGTACGGTAAAAACACAAGCAATCACATACGGCGGCACACTCATAAGCTGTGCGTTGTTAGCCGTGTATCCCATGTTTCTGACGATCGTTGGCAAGAACAATGAGATGGAGTACAGCGGCGTGACTGCACACAGGTTGATCCCGATATGCACGTAGATCTTCCAGTCCTTCAACGCTTGCCAGACGTACTTCATGTCAAATTCCTGGCTGAACCGTCCATGATCTGCCGCAATGCGTCGTTTTACTTCTTCCTTCTCGTCCTCCGTCAAGAACCTCGCCCTATTTTTGTCAGACAATCGCGCTCTCTGTACTATTTATCGCTTCACTCACGTGTCAGGACAGTCATGAATCATCCACGGCGCCGTCGCGCTCACAACCAGTGTCAGCAACCCTTCCAGAACAAATATCCACGCCCACGCCGGCATCCCGCCCACCCCTCTCATCTCGGCAATGCCTCCCGCCAACAGTCCCCCAAACGCACCCGCCAATGTCGCAGCACTGAAGAACATGGCTAGCCTGAGCCCAACCTCATCCCGGCAGTACCAGCTCGTGATGTAGAACGCTGCCCCGGGGTATAAACCGCCTTCAAAAAATCCCAGTAGCGCCCTCGTTGCCATCAGTCCGGCGTAGGATTTGACGAAGCCTTGACAGATCATCACGATAGACCAGCACACCATGATGAAGCATAGCCAGCGGGAGGGACGGGATCTCTTGAGCATAAGGTTCGAGGGAATCTCGCTCGCAATGTAGAAGGGGAAGAGGATGGCAAGGCAGTCGTTGTATTGCAGGCCATGAAGGCCGAGGCCGGACTCGAGGTTGTCGAGACGGGCGTTGCCGATGTTGGCGCGGTCGAGAAAGGAGAGGAGGTAGATGAGGGACATGAAGGGGATGATTTGGAAATCTAGTTTACGGAGGAGGCGAGAGGTTCGGTGTGGGGTCCATGTGGTGGTGGCATTGTTTTCTTGGTCGGTATGACTGACCGAGGGGGTGACGGACGAGGTTTTGGAGAGGGTCATTTTGGTTGGTTTGCTGTGCCGGAAGGAGTGCAGTCAAGCGTAAAAGATTCTAAATGCAAGCGAGCTACTTTTGTATTCTCGTGAGGTCAGTCTGAGTTGCTGTGAGACAAAAAGCTTCGGCCCGTTGTTTGTCTCTGATCTACAAGATATCTACCGAACTGAGACCAGTAGGACCTATACCGCATAGGTGCATACACTCTAACCATGAGACGATGACGTGGAAGATGTCTAGCTGCTTCTCGTGTTTGACGAGTTGGAAGCGCCTGTGGACTTGGTGGCGAGGATGCCAAACAGTCGAGATAGCCGGTGTTGCGAGCCAAACCACATCCTGGATTTGATACACCTCTATATCCAAGTCCTCTGCTCTTCTAGACAGACCGAAAGTCTAGACACAAACAGGCATGCCGGCCGCATTCTTGGATCTCGGAGAAAGCGGTGTATTCATAGCCGGATCTGCAAACATGTCTCACGAGAATCATCTTGTCTTACCTAGCCACATCCCTCGCCAATCTCTTTCAGAAGCTCTTTGAATTTTAGTCTTCAGGGCCAACTAAAAGGCCACATCGTGACTGAAGCAACATGAGAGGTCAGAATCGCCAGCACTTATGATGTTGCGGCGGTGTCCAATCCGAGTGCTCTGCAGTGCCCAGCCGGCGACTGACTCATCATGCAATTGCTGACAATGGACGCTGCATACACCTCACTTTCCTTTCCTCCACCAGTTCCGCCGCAACACCACCCCCCACAAGATGGCCAAAAAGAAGAACAAACCCCAGCAATCACCAATCCTCGCCTCCAGCAGCACCCTCCCCTCCACAGTTACCCCCATCCCCGATTTCCTCTTCCTCTCTCCGGCTTCAGCCACATCAGAAAAGACAACCCCCTCTCTTCTACAAAACGGAATCACAACCATCATCTCCGTCGGAAAATCCCCTCTGTTTCGGCATCCGGATATCACTTACCACCGCCTGCCACTATTAGACAGCGAGACCGCCTCTCTCGGCCCTACAGTAGTAAAAGCATGCGAGATTATCGACGAGGTCGAAAAGAAAAGGGGAAAGGTGCTGGCTCACTGCTCGGCAGGAATATCGAGGAGTCCGGCGGTGATAGCTGGGTATTTGATTCAAAGGCAAGGAATGACGTTTGAGGAGGCGATGGAGGCACTCAAAAGGGGAAGGGGGCTGGTGAAGCCTAATAAGGGGTTTGAGGAGGAGTTGAGGAGGATGGAGGGTGGTGCTGGTGCTGATTGCGAAGATGTTAAAGTTGAAAGTCCGGCTACCCCAGGGTAAGATGGAGGTGATTTGCTTCGTGTTCCAGGGGTCTGGTGCCCAGGGATGAAGCCTACAGGATTGTGGTTCGATCAAAAGAGATTGGCTGTATACCTAATGCAAATAATGCATTTCAGCTTTTGTTATTTCGCTTGAATTGATTTTGTGCAGTGAAAGAAAGCTGGGGTGGTGGTCCTCGGTGAGGATGGGGAAGAATGGATGAAAAAGAAAAAAGAAAAACGAGAAACATGTATTGCAAATTGCTATTTTGTACAGATCTGTGACCGCGAGGTTCCATCCGTCGTTTGGCCCTCCTACCTCTTCTCCCGTATGGAATTACCCCCTTCTAGGTCCACGCGCACCTCTGTCGTCCGCCAGATTTCCGATTCGCCCGTCTGGCCACTGCCCTGGAGGATGTCCTCCTCGCTCTGAGCTCGGCTGCTGGTCAGGCTCTTCATCCTGATCACGCCGTTGACGTTGCTCACCGCAGTGGTTGCATTCATCCGTCCGTATCCAGTAGCGCCAGTGTTCTTGGTGGCGGCGTTGGTGGTAACCAATCCGAAGTGCTGCAGCACCTGCTGGAAGGGCTTGCGCAGGCAGGGGACGCAAGCGGCGATGAAGGCGACCTGCTCCTCGATCAGAGACCATGTACCCATCTGAATGCCCTCCAAGTTGGGGTCGTCGGTGAGGCCAAAGTTGGCCGCCATGGTCGCCTTGACGATGGAGGCGCCAGAAGCAAAGACACCAAGAGCCATCAGGACACCAATAACAACACGCTCCCGGAGCGGTATCTGAACTTTTCGGAGGAAGGTGACGGGCATCAGGGCAAAGAGCACATCGGTGACAATGTTGAAGCTCGCAATGCTGATCGAGTTGGCGCGGATGGCGCCCTTGCTCCAGCACTTTGCGTCGGTGACAAGACCGAGCAGATCCCACGTGGCATGGAGCGGGATGCACTGCAGGACAGCGGAAAGGGTACCGTAGATGCTGACAACAACCTGGAGGCCGATCATGATCCACAGGAACTGACGGACTTTCTTTCGTTGTTCGAGACGGAGAAGCATGCCGGCCACCGAGATCTTGATGGCAGCCATGGACCAGGCCCAAATGGGCTGGGACAGCACGGCAAGCTTGTTGGAGTAGATGACATCGGCCAGGGTGAAAGTCGATGGGTCACCGCCGAAGGTATAAGGGACCGTGAGGATCAGGAGGACCGAGTTGGTCAGAACGAGGACCCAGGCGGCGCTGATGACATAGTCGTCCCATCCCATGTGGAAGACCGGGAACGATCTCGTCCAAAGTCTGGCACTGAACAAGAGGAACGAGATTATGTTGAGCGTGACGGCAGCGGCCGCGAAGGAGTGGGCGGCCGTATTCGCGGCATCGGTGGGTGGTGAAGGAATGAGACTCGGGTCGGGCGGTCCCGCAAAGGCTCCGGGAGGGGGGCGGGAAGCGCTGCCCGGGCCTGGGGCGCCAGATGTTGATGGATCCATCGTCCCGGCGCAGTGGCTCGCAGCACAACAGCAAAAAGCAAAGGTCGAACAAAACGAACGGAGCTGGATGGATGATCTGCGCAAAAGATGTCAGGGAGCGGCCATGGCCGGGCTGGGGGATCAGCACGCTCTTATCATGGTCCCAGAGCATCGGTTTCGGTTAGCCAGTGAGGCGAGCAAGATCAGAGTTTTCTCCCAATTCGAAATCGAAGCCTCCATGTCGTCTCCGATGGAGTCCCATGTTGCCAGCCGCGATCTAGTGGAGAGATTCTGTCTTCGCCTCGCACTAGCTCGGCTGTCCAGGAAGTCAAAGCGCGTCCGAGCACCTGAGGGTCAACTTAGGTAGGAACACGTCAAAGCACTGGTGCAGCGAGAGTCTGTACATAGTACGTACGGATACAGTATCGAAATTGCGTCTCTCCACCCCGATACGATGGCCCCAATGGCGCGGCTCCCTGACTGCTTCACCAGCCAGGAAAATGCACGTCAAATGCGTTTTGGGGAGTTCTCCAACGTCTCACATGCAGACAATGGTGTTCTACCGAGGAATTCGGGTGGACGAGGCTAGAAGGATCGACTAATTTTAAGCGAGCATCGTGTCATTCGCAACAAGACGCAATCAAAAGCAACCCCAAGCGATGAGATCAGGCTCTTCGTGGGAGTGGTGGCGTCGGGGCTGGTCCAAAGAAGAAAAAGGGGCCCTATAGCAACAACGTTCTTCCCCACACGCTCGGATCCTGCGATTCTGTTGCCTCTTTTGGGGCATGTTTGAGATGCTTGGAATGGGCAGGTCTCTAAATTCTCACCCTCGTTCGCTTTGACGTTTGACTACCTAGTTGACAGCTGGAGCTTTTTCTCCGCCGCTTTCCCATCTTCCGATTCCTATTGTCAGTCCACAGACAACCAAAGCCTAGGTACAGAGTACACCCTAGTGAACTCTTGGCCTCGAGGCAGCGCCTGTCTTCTTCCCCGGTGCATCTGCAGCCCTGTGAGAAGCCAAGTTTGTCTGTGCGCTAGTGTAATTCTGCAATGCTCTCAGACATTGGCTGTAGATGGCGGTTCTCGTGTTTCTTGTCTGTTTCTTGTGGCTGCAGATGTTTCATTCGACCTTTTCTCTTCTTCACAGGGGAATGTGCAAACCAAGACGGAGGCCCGGGCCGATGAATGCGACTTGACGGGGGAATCGATCGCCGGCCAGGGCTCACTGTTGGCGAGATCGCTTCCCGGGGACAGTGATGAATCTTCAATCGATGAAACGTCGTCGGGGGGGCCCGTTAATCTTCGGTGAGTGGTGAGATCGATCCAGCGCTGGGTCAACGGGGTCATGAACTTGTCCGGGTTGGAAGAGATATGGAGGGTGCTCAGGCTCCTCCGCAGTGCAACGGGGAGGCCCGAGTGGTAGAGAGTGAAGTCTCTATTGAGCTTCATGGCCTGGAGCAGCCTGGAGGCGACCTCCCTTGCTGCTACCTCGCGGGGCTGACGGAGCAAGCGGTTGCGAGCAGGTCCGGGGGGTTCACTCCTTCCAGAATTGCCCCCGCATTCAGGGCCCGCGGCGGGTCCAGACCCCGGATCCACACTCACTAGATCAGCGGTTCTTGGTAAGCCAAAGCGGCGAGCTGCGAGCAAAGCCGCATCGACCTGTTCCTTGTTGACATCTTCTGTCGCCAGTATTGCGCTGATAAGGTGCCGCAAAAAATAACTCTGGCATGATACTCGCCATTCGGGTCCTGGTGGTGTGCCGTTCGGGGGCGGGTAGAGGGAGTCTCGGCGAGACAGCAATAGCCTGGCCGTGAGAGGTGCATCCATCAAGATGGCGTACTCACCAAAGCGGATTGAGTCCAGCATGCTGGGGACAGGATAAAAACTACCACGACCTTGAGGTATATGGTTGGTATGGATGCGCAACTTAAAATGTTCGTATGCGATCAAGAACAAGCGGGGGTATCTTATTGTCGCCCGTTGGAGGAACTCCGGCGTGTCCTTCTGGCAGGCGTCAACAACCAGCCTGAAGAGACCTTCAACTAGAATCCGTTCCCGTTGATGACGTCTTTTTGTGTCCATACCAGACCCTGACAGTGCGAACTGGAGATGTTGAAGAAAGAGATCCATGATGAACTCCCTGCTGAATCGATAATACAAGCAGCGGGATGAGAGCCAGATGGCGTAGATTGCCCTGAATGACGTGACATGTCCGAGAATGGCTTCGAAAATGAGTATAATGAGTTCCGATGGAAGCTGCTGCAAAGGAGACATCTTGATAGCTGTCATGGCGGGTACCTACCGTGGGGGATGGATGTTAAATCAACTAAATCAACACCGGACATACCTGAGGCTTGGAATCAATTCAGGCTAGTTGGCAGCCCGTCGCAAATACCGACGCCACGTTGTCTTCAGCTTCGGCTTGGCCGCAAGCCTTCGTCAGCTCCCTGTGTGTATATCACAAGTTTCCGCCCCCTTGGAAATTCACCCATGTGAAGAAGACAAGCCCTCTATTTTATGCCTCTGCAAGGACCAATGGCTTTTCAATTGGCTCACAGAAAACACAAGTCTCAGAGGCCTGCTCCCTCCCCAATCTCCATTCAAGTACAGGGCGTGGTGGCAGAGTGGTCTAATGCGCAAGACTAGAAATCTTGTTCCTTCGGGAGCGTCTGTTCGAATCAGGCCCACGTCGTCTTGACTTTTCTTTTGCCTCCCCAGGTTATAACAGTCTAGGTACCTAGTTTTCTTTTGTGTGTTCTGTGCGTCTGGGCCGAATTTCATTGTTCTGCAGACGCCAGTTGTGTATATTTGGGGCTGAGGCGAACCCACCACACCCGACCCACATGCGCGGGCGTGCTTCACCCCCCCTGGCAGCCATCCCCTGGGCGCAGATGCAGGTACCACTGGCTGGGATGGCATCCGACTTTGGACATCAGACCGGATTATGGATTCATGACCTGAAACGCAAACCATCGCCTAAAAAATAACAAGACGTTTTTTCTCCACAAGAAACAGAGGAACCCGTTCTTTTATCCACCAAACGTGCATCTATCTGCAATACATCCATAACTCCTTCGCAAGGTATCTGATGGCGAGATAACGGCTAGACAAAGAAAACAGAGGTAAACCCGCTTCCTGGACAAGGATTTCAAACTCTCAAGGATCGACAAGAAGTTGCTCGTATGGATGATGTTTACCCCCTCCCTCCTCTGCATCCTTGCCCAACCAAAGCCAGAGAGAAAATGTGCGAGACCACAGATACACACCCCCATAAATAACAGCTCGAACCAGTGTGTCTATATACAAGGGAGTCCATCATCGACCCGAACACAACAAAGGGCAGAGACTCGGATCCACGTTGTCTCGCACCTTGTAACAAAATAAGAAAAGGGATAGCTTTCCCGAGTTGACGACGAGGTGCGACGCGACACTAAAAAGATTTACGGCCTATACCAAAAATACCGGATATGCAAGAGATCGAGAAATAATGAAGAAACAAGGAAATCATGCGGGTAGAGCATCTGCTTCAGTCATACCCGGCGCCGCGTTGCCACTGACTACCGACAAGTGTTAGTTAACATTACCGTTCCGACATGCAACCGACTCGAGGCAGACCAAGACTTACTTTCCACCTTGTGGCTTTGGTGGTGACGAGGGCTTTGGCAAACTGCCGTCGCTCGCCGAAGCTGTTAATGGACTTGGTGCCCGGACGCTTCCGCTCGCCTGATTCCCCAGGTGATGGCCCTGGCCTCCAGGCTTCTCCGACATGTAGACGCCGCCGGGGACAATCATCGAACTCCTCACACTATTCCTCGCCGAGTCTCTAACACTCTTGAGGGAATACCGGTTGGGGCTTGTGTTGGAGCCCGCCGTTCCAGGGCGCGGCAGGCCACCAACGTTGGCAGGGCTCGACCGAGCACTCTCATCGTCGTCCAAGTCGATGGGCTTGCCAGTTCCGCGCGCCGTGGCGGCCAAGGCGTCCAGTTCCGAAGTGGTGGCAATGTGGGTTTGCGACTTGATAAAGCTCGTGCGATCGTCGTTCATAAACTGGTATCGGGTGTCGGGGTTGTTGTGGAACATGATGATGCCCGTGGTGATGATGAGCATCAACAAGAGGATCAGAGAAAAGGCGGCATTGGCGATCCAGAACACGACACCAACGACACCAATCACAAGGCCGGGAAGGCCGAATACGTCGGTAAAGACGAAGAGGAAAATGGCGTTGACGAAGTTGATGGAGCAAATGGCAATGTTGAAAGAGTTGGTCGACTTGTCCATAAAGGGTCGAATCACACTGACGGTAATGAGAGCAGCGGCCTCGATGATGATTAGAGCCACGGCTTGGACGACACCAGACTTTTGTGCCAGTGCGATGAACATGCCCTTCACCAAAATGTAGACGATAGTCGGAACGATAAAGTAGTAAGCCGAAGCGCGGTACTGGACGTACAGGAAGCCCCATTTGTTGAGGACGCGGGGGTCCGAGAATAGAATGTAAGCCGGGTTGCGGTGAAGCGTGACGCTGCGACGGGCGGTAACGGTGACATTGTAGGCAGCATAGCTCAAGGCGCCGAGCATGCTAAAGAAGAAGAACACGGCAACGACGACGGCGCCGGGGGAGTCGACCTGTGTGAACTCCCACAGGCAGAGAATGGCAACTGGGGGAAAGCAAATCAAGGTAAGACGGAAGAGGATGCCCTTGAGCGTTGTCAACCAGCCGGCGCGGAACTCGGAAAAGCTTTTTCCTTTCGACAGCTTGAACTTGATGGCCACCTCCACGCCGACCTTGAAGAGCAGCACGAGAATGACCAGGATCACACACAAGATGTAAAAGAAGGTGATGCCGGTCAAGAACAGATTGGTGGTTTCGATGCGGGCTCGGAACGCAACTCTTTGGATGCCGTACACAATGTAGCTGCCCCATTCGGTCTTCTCGTAAGAGCGTTTTCCGAGGGTGCTAGCATGATGGGCGACGTCGGCCGCCCGTCGCTGAACGGCCTGGACAGCAGGCTCCAACATGGGCAATGAGCGCTTCACCTTTTCGACTTGAACCGACACGATGCTGAGCGTGTCGAAGATGACCGAGGCAGTTCCACCGGTCGAGCGTTGGTACCACGTCAGGATAGTTTGGATGAAGCCGACTCTAATGATACCCATCGTCCACTGGAAGTCCTGGGTCCATGACTGCACGACCGGTGGCAGCGAGACGCTGCAGAGGCCGATCATGGCTTGGGACTGGAAGTAGGCAAGCAGGGCCAGGGTGTTGGCAGCAATATGTGAAGCCGCATTGGTAAAGCCCAGTCCCGCAACAACGGCAGAGGCGATCATGGCGACGAGAATCACAGCAGCGGCAGCCCACTTCACACCGATGAGATCAACTGTTGATCAGTCAGCGGGCAGGTCAAGGACAACCTAACCGGTCTGAGCCGGTAAACACAAACTTACCGGTTTTTCCATTCGACACATCGGCTTCCAGACAAGCAATCGTCTGGCCTTTCTGTTCTCCAGAAGTCATGTTGATGTAGACCTTGACGGTCGCATCCAAGTCCGGGAAAGTGTAGGCGATACCTGGGATGACGTCCAGCGCGCCTGGCTCAAATGGTCCCAGGTTGAAGGGGTTCGTCATTTTTCCTGATGTCATGGGACATAATCCCATGATTTTGGCCTCGCAGGGGTCAACGGTGGTTTGGATCGCCTTGTAGCCATAGGCCAAGATGGTGATGTCGAACAAGACATAGCCTTCGATAGACGATGTGGCCATCAAGTTGATCGCAACAGTCCTATTGTTGGGTGTGAAGACGACATCGAAGAGACTGGCCCGGAAGCCCGAATTGGCCTGGCATGCTTCTAACGAACTCGATCGGAGCACGGATTCGGCGGCGACGGGGAGAAGGAGAGAAGCGAGTGTGGAGATGGCGAAAAGGGAGTTGAAAGATGGAAGCCGCATCTTGGTTGATCGGAAGCCCGCCCGGGCCGGAACCTGGAAGCCTTTTTGGATCGGTCGGGGTGGGATGAACACTGGTCGGAAGCTATGGGTGGTGTGGTCGACGGTTTTGATGGTGGTGGGCGAGTACTTTGACGAGACGGTCGGCGACGGTGTGGTTCTGGCCCAGTTTTGTTCAGACGTGCATTCTCCTCCTATCGTGGTCCCAACGGTCACCACGCCCTGAGTCAGCTCGTCGATGGTCTGGCAGCCCTCGATAACGGGCGACGGGCAGTGGTCGGTCGTGGTTTGAGGTTCGGAAGGGCGTGCGCAAACCAAGCTTTCTGGAGTGTTCGTCCCAATTGGATTTAGCGGAGGGGAAAGCGACGGGATCGAGCGACGGGTGGACTGGGGTTCGTTGTATTTTTTCGGGAGTCGTGGATCGGGAAACAGAAGCAAACGAGTGACAGCGATTGTTGACAGCGACCGACAGAATACCTAACGCGACACCATCGGACGGACAGACAGACAGACAGACAGACAGACAGACAATAGATGACAAAGACAAAGAGCACTCGTGGTGCCTACCCTTGGCAAATTGATGGATGGAGACGGACAAGATTGAGGGATGGAGCGATGAAAGTCAATTCCAGCAATGCAGCTACCAGCAATTCGAGAGCGAGTGGGGGAGAGGGTCCCGCCGAAAGCAGCGCCGCCGGGAGGTGCCAGGGAAAAGCTCGTGTCAAAGACAGTTGGGCAGCTGCAGCGACCAGGGGCAGCACAGAGAAAGTGGCTGAGCCACCGACGGGAAAAACGAGAATCTCCTGCCGTTGCGTGCTTGGCATTGGCGGCTAGACTGCTTTGGGCCTCCTATCGGCCTTATCGGGCCCAGCAGAATGAGGTCATCTGCAGAAGCGAGAGATCACCGGCTGATCTGGTTGGCTGGAAAAAGGCCTCGTCAGCTGAAAAGAGCGGGGCTGTCCCGATGCTGCCATCCGTTGTGCATTCACGAGTTATTTGAGATCACTACACGAGTAGAGACCTAAAAGACCCGACATCTCAGTATATTCCTGAAATGGCATTTTTACCAAGTCAGGTTGCTGCGCAACACCAAAAGTAACCAACCTCCCCGGCTGCTTTGCTATTGCTTCACAGCCTCGTACCACATTATAAAGAGAACCGCAGACTCGGTTAAAGACGACAAGAGCTGCCCTTGTGCTGGTGGCCAGAGATTGTATAATGCAGCCGGCAGAAAGGATATATTCGCCAACGCCAGTCTATCAAGCGCCATTGTCAGTTGTAATCCCGTGCTGTATCTTTGGCTAATGCAGAAACTTACGACTCCTCCAACCATGCCCACCCGGAAAACCTCTTCAATATCGCAATGTCCTCCCTCCCCTCCCCTTCAAAGACAACCTTCCCCGTTTTCAACCAGAATTGATACGCCAAAACTGAAACCAGCAGCAACGGTAGGGCTCGTACGACTTTCACAAACGGTGTCTCCACTTTCAGAATCGTGATGCCTTCTTCCTCTTGGTGCTGTTGATTTTTGAGATCAAAGATTGAGTATTCCTTGCGTGGCTTCCGGCCACCTGACACCGACCACCAGCCACCTGGGTGACCTCGCAGCCGTGAAGAGAGACCGTAATGGCTTACCCCGACCATTTTGGGAAATATGATACCTCACGCAAGGTCGCCAAGTTGTGCTTCCGCGCCGCTCTCAGTCGAGGTTTCGAGTCAGGCCAGAACAAAGTGTCAACAGCAGTTGGGATGGCGAGCACACAAAGCAACGAATAAGTGATTACTTGTCAGTATAAGAGCAGGGAGAGGGCCATTGTCAAGTAGAAATATCTACTCTATCACTTCCGTTGGCTTGCTGATATTAACCACAAAGAAAGAGCGAAACCGAAACCGAAGCTGAGTCTGGTGCCGTCAGTGGCACGGAATGGGGCTTTTGCCTGAAACCTTGGCGGACCGAACACTGGGAGTTCAGTGGTTGACTCTGACAAGAATGTGGCAGCTGGTTGGCTGGCTGGTTCCCACGGGTTATGCCGATGGCGGTTACTCCTGGCGCGGGAGGCGCTGCCGCCAACAGACTGGCGTAAGTGGAGGAGTGACGTGAGCTGACCAACAGCATTGTTTTTTTCCCACTGGTTCTGTCGGATGATAATTGTCAGCCCAAGGGACGTGTCATATGAGGGTCTTGGTTGACAGTCAAAGGATTCAAGGCTTTGTTTTAGTGTTGGTTTGTGAGCAGTGAGGTAAGAACGACGTGGCATCGCAGTAAAACGTGGTCACGGCGTTGATCTGTCTGGCAGCCAATGGCGTGGAGGACAGAAGCCGAACTTGAAGGGATTACGAATACTGGACGCAACCATTCTGGTCAGATCTCAAAGGCGACGATTAGGAAATACCTATATTCGATCATTATATTTTCCACTGCCAGGGTTATTTTTTCCGTCTGGATGCTGACCTTGATTCTTGGATTTAGCTAGCAGGGGTCTCACTCAGCTTCGGAACCTGAAAGATAACGAAGAGCGTGAGGATGCTGGGCCACGGTAAGTCCAGATCATGGCTCAACAGCAAGTCCATGGTTGCCCTTATACCCAGCAACCTCCGCCGGCTTCCACCCCTCCCGTTCCAAGAAGGCACTGTCCCCCAGCCTGAAAACCTCCACCTTCAACGGCCTGCAACATTTCTCCATCTCCTTCTCGCTCTCCGCCCCGAACCCCCAAAGACTCAAGTCCCCTCCCGGGCACGTGCTCAAGGCCATGAGTACATCCACCTCGGCGAAAAACTCAATACTGTCACCCTTCTCGGCCGGAGATGCGCTCATACAGTATCTACCCTTCTCATCCAACCCGGTGACCTGAAATAAATTGATTACGTCATGCACATCTTTCTCTTCTACCCCAAAGTCCTTGACTGCCCGGACCAGGTTGCTGTGGCAGTGATAGTCATAGCTTTGTCCCCCTGACAGGAGGTGGTTGATGTAGGGATCGCATCTTGTTCCCAGTAGATCGTGAACACGACCGCCGTTGTTGTCAGTACCGTACCAGGACAGGGAATCGGAGATTATGGTGAGTAGAGGGCGCATATAAGGGAGACAGGACCACAGCCGGTCGTGGGTGGTCAAGTGGGTTGAGTGAAGCTGGCGGGTGCGGGAGGCCCAGAAGCGCTCGGAGGGGCTGTGTTGATTCCTGTGGATGTTAGCTGTGAGAGTAAATGATGACATTTCAGGGAACAAACAAACCATATGTTTAAATCGCCAACTTGAGGTCCTTCAGGGGTACTGATCCGGATGATGGAACCGGCAGGGGCGGTCCAGGCTTGGCCTGAGCGGATGGGAAGCGTGAAGCTCTTCTCTAGAACTCGAGGAGCGGATTGAATCTTGGAGTATAGCTCCTTGTTGACGGTGAGGGGTGAGTTGAGCCCTGTGGGGAGATATGCTGGCGCAGGAGCCGGAAGTTGACGGCGAGAATGGAGGCGAGCAAGCTCGGCATCAGACGGAATTGGATTATTTGACATGATGAGATTGTAGTATCTTCCGTGACTCTTTACAACTTTGTGTGTGAGATTTGCAAACATTTTGGGGGCGTGATATCTCCTTGGTATTTCCATTGTGTCAACAAACGCGAACCCCGCACGAACCAATCACCAATCGCGTCTCTTGAGTGAACCCCATCACCGAGAGTCCACTGGTGAGGACGTAAGTTATCTTCGCTATGGACAAGCATGACTTTTCTTCGATTTAGAAATAGAGTTGGAAAGTCCGTGTGGCGTGTCGTCACTCTCCGGGTCCAGAGCCCCGTGACTTTCCGCTTGGTGTGGGGGGCGGCACCCAAGGTTTGACAGCGACCGATAATTCCATCTCAAAAAATACCTACACAACACATCTCGACCAAAAAATTTCTGTCATGTGGTTGCGAAGCGTGTTTTGTACCTAAAACTACGCGACATTGCGAGAATCACGCTTCTTGGCCGAGACTTGTCAGCCGCTATCGCCAAATTCGGTCGTAGACCAGGAAGCCTCGTGACCAGGCTGAACTCGAAGAAAACCGGGATTCTATTCTTGCATTTGGTCCGGGCGGTTCAACATCTGGAAACCTTCAGCAACATGGACGCCCTTTACGAGGACACATTCGGAGCAGACTCTGATAATGAGGAGTGGTCGGACGCAGAGTGGAACAAGCGCGTGCCTCGAGGATCATGGAAGTGGTGTCTAGAGTGCAGAGACAGACCCAACGTTTGCAAAGAATGCAAGTTTTGGATGGAGAATTACGGCTGCCCCCGGCCGGAAAATTGTACGGAAGAGCCTACATCACCCAGAGTAACTGAGTCTCGAATTACTGGATCACTGAGCACGTCCGCAACGTCCCTGAGGCCTTATCGATTATCTCAGCATGAGGACCAGCCAGGAACACAAATTCGAACCAACAATGTCTCACCAAGTCGCGGGTTCGAATCATGGAGCACCGACTCGGTTGGAGATTTGACTTCTTCCTGGACTTCGATACCAGATTCTTCACACTCAATCACCTATGAGACCCTGGATGAACACCGTGTCCATCCCATCAGCCAACAAGGTCTCCAACGGGAGTACAACTTGGGAGAAAGCTACGTTAGCCTCGACCAGCTACCTGTGTACGGAGTTCCTGATCTCGCTTATGATCCCATATCGAATTACCAAGCTCCAACATGGTACTCACCCACTCAGCATGTCGTCGCCCAACAAACAGTAAGACATCAAGGGCATACCAGCAGCACAGCGATATATCAAGAAGAAACCCGAACCTGGCACAATACAAGCCGCCACATCAGCATGACGGCATCGCGGGAAACATATTCTACCACAACCAGGACTTTCCCGCGCACTCATCGTCGGACACAAACACCAAAGGCAAAACCACCCTCCCCATTCGACTCGAGTTACATCCACGTCCTCTTTCCACATTCTCACGCCTTCTCGACCTGTCATACCAGAGGTCTCTGGGCACCTCGCCCTTTCCATTCTGCCAATCTGGACAGCAGCTGGCGCTGGAAGTATTACAAGCGATCTGTACTGCGACTTTATGGCTTGCCTGGGCTTGCTGAAGTTCAGATGCGAGGATGGACCGGAAGTGTGGATGGCAACCTTGTGTGGCTGCGGATTGTACTTTTGGAATGGCCCAAAATACTATGGGGTTGGGTCACTGGCTGGACAAGGAACGAAATAGGGGGTTTGATTGGGCTGGCAGAGATCGACGATGGAGCTGAAGAGGTGCTGTGACTGGACTAGATGTGAGTATCTACCTATATAGTCACACCCGACAAAACATTTGGCTCAGTCCGTATTGGTCTCATAAGGTAAGCAAAAGGTGAGCGTAGTGAGCATCACCCTAAGCTAAAGTAAGTCCAAGGACCGTTCGGCTATACTTACCGCAACTAAAATTAATCATAACTTCCGTTTTCTCTTTATATATATTAATAGCCTATTATTAAACTTACTAAAACTACTATTTATATTAAAATTATAATTTTAAATATAAACGAACTTATTTATTTTTTTAATAAAAAAAATATGTATAAATTATATATTTATAAATATTTAATTAAATAACTTTAATTACTATAATTTAAATATTATATAAAAACGGCGAAAATATATATAATAATTTATTTATTACCCAAATTCTTATTTTACTATCCCTTTAATAAAGGAATATATACTAAAGAATAATAGAAATATTTAATAAATTAATTTAATAAATATATACTAACTTTAAAGAATAAAAAATATTAAACTTTAATAATTATAAATCTGTAATATTATATAAACAGAGTAATTATAAAGTATATTACTTTTAATTTATTTCCTTTAAAACTATTAATAAATATATTAAATTAAAAATATAAATAAAAGGAAAAGAAGAAAGGTTAAAAAACCTATTTAAAAAGTGGAATTTATATTTATATTATTAAGGATTTTATTCCTATCGGGATTACCGATAATCTTATAGTTTCCGATTTTTTATAAAAGGAAAATAGAATTATTAAAGGTTTAATTATATAATTTTTACCGATATAGGAATTAATTTACTTTTTAATTTAAAAATTACGAACTTTAAATATATTAGTGTTTGCTGCGTTGCCCTATAGGTCTGTAATGCAGAGCCTACAGGGGAGCTACAGCGAACTATGCGCTTGTAGCAGTGCGTAGCGGAAGCAGAAGAAAGGGGGGTACGACAGCAGTGCTGAAGGAAGCAAGACCACTGT
>MU864037.1:0-62555 GCA_033296885.1 Triangularia verruculosa | reverse complement strand
TCGGAGGTCCGTTCGGAGGTCTGAAAGCTTATATGATCGCCACGGTAGAGCGTTGGTGAGCATGTGATTCCAAGCCATTGTATTGCCTCTGAGGCTCTGTATTCTACAGGGCTCAGATACACTGTAAAATCCACAAACAAAAGCTGTATTTTAACACTAATTAATATATTTAAAATTCGTAGCGTTTAAATTAAGAAGTAAATTAATTTCTATATTAATAATATAATTATATAATTAAATCCCCGATAACTTTATTTTCCCTCTATAAAAAGTTGGAAGTTATAAGGTTATCGGTAATACCGAAAGGAATAGAATCCTTAGTAATATAAATATAAGTCCTACCTTCTAAGTAGATCTCTTAACCCTTCCTCCTTTCCTCCTACTTATATTTTTAACTTAATATATTCGCCAATAGTCCTAAAGGAAGTAGGCCGAGGGCGGTACGCCTTATAGCTACTCACCGAACTAATATTCAGAAGTCAGCCTTCAATAGTATATCCCTTTCAGAGGTTCTAGATAGGGGCTCGTCACAACAGGTAATCTGCTACATACATTCTCGCCGTCTTTACGTGATTTTTAAATTGTAGTAATCAAAGCTATTTAACTACATTAGAGGTTTATAATATAGTAATTTATAAATATCTTCTTCTATTTAAAAAAATAAACAAATTCGTTTATATCTAAAGTTATAATTTTAATATAAATAGTAATTTTAGTAAATTTAATAACAGGCTGCTAATACGCGTAAGGAGAAAACGGAAGTTATAATTAGTTTTAATTACGGTAAATATAGCCGAACGGTCCTTAGATCCACTTCAGCTTAAGGTAATACTCACTGCACTTACCTTTTGCTTACCTTCTGAGACTAATACGGACTAAGCCAAAAATTTTGTCGGGTGTAACTATATAGGTAATAAGTCTAGGCCACTCTAAGATTTCTCGGCTTTCAAACACTTCCTGATCATCTCAGTTGGCGTCCACCAGCCAAGTTGCTGGGCTGTTCTTGGGACCTCCTGAATATCATCGCCCAGAAACTTGGTAACCTGGCACTGGGCCTTGGCACACGTATGCCGTCTAGGCGCGTCTCCCTGCCACGACTGACACGCCCACTGGCTGTGGTTTATCATTCCGAAGATGCCATTTGTCTCTCCTTCTTCTCAACTATGACTTTTCCCCTTTCTTCTGCTGAACCTTACACCTCATCACAATCCACACGAGCAGCCTAGATGGCCGCCAACGTCGCACCATGGGATGACGTCAAGTACTTGACGGACGACGAGATCCAAGAATTTCTCAACGACCTCGACCACAACAATGACGGCTTGATCGACTACAGCGAAGTCGAGCAGAAGCTGGACAGTGTCCACGAGGAGATTTCTCCAAAGGCACTGCCACACAACCTTCATCATGACAGTCGACAGGACCTCGACCGCCACGCGTTCCTCCGCGCGATCATCAAGCGGATAGGAACCGGATTCCACGAGCCGAGTTTTCCGAGACAGTCAAGAGCTGGAAGATTCCCAGTATGAAACAGGACCAGGAGAATGCCAGCGACCAAAAGGACTACATGAAGAAGATGGGCATCTGGCGACGAGTGAGGTCTTAGTGGGCTGTTCACGGGCCAGAGATTGCCTTTATTGGACTTGTCGTGGGCATGCAGTTGGCGTTTGGGATTTGGCAGTTTGTCAAGTACCTCACTGGAGAGTACTACACCCGGGGCTTTGGCTGGGGAGTGGTGCTGGCCAAGACTTGCGCTGGTGCGCTGTATCCGACCTTTTTCTTCTTAATCCTCAGCATGTCTCGGTACTTTTCGACTTTTCTCCGGCGATCCTACTACGTCTCGAGGTTCATCAACTGGGATTTGTCTCAAGAGTTTCACATCAAGATTTCGTGCGTTGCGCTTGTGCTTGCAACTCTACACGCCATCGGACATTTGAGCGGTTCTTTTGTTTGGGGCAGTAGTAAGGAGAACGAAGAGGCAGTGGCTATCTTGCTGGGGCCGGATGCCGTTCCACGACCGTATGTTGACTACGTCCGATCCTTGCCTGGCTTCACTGGTATTACCGCACTGGGCCTGTTTTACCTTCTTTCTTTGATGAGCATTCCTCCGGTCAGAAGGCGGAGCTACGAACTCTTTCAATTGGGGCATCTCTTGATGTATCCAATTATTGGACTTTTGATGGCACATGGAACTGCAGGGTTGCTGCAGTGGCCTATGTTTGGATATTGGCTTGCATTCCCGACGCTTCTAGTTCTTACTGAAAAAATTATGCGGGTTCTGGTTGGTCTTCACAAGATTACCGCCAGCCTGCAGGTTTTGGACAGTGAAACAGTCGCGATCAAAGCCAAGATCCCGAGTGAAAGGATCTGGAAATATCATGCAGGACAGTATGTCTTTCTGCAGGTGCCAAAATTGAGCTTTTTTCAGTGGCATCCTTTCACGGTATCAACCTGCATTGGCAACGAAATGCAGCTCCACATCAAGACCGACGGCAACTGGACTTCGAGACTTCGCGACCTGGCTGGAAAGGATGGTACGGCACAGATCCAGATCGGAATCAACGGCCCTTTCGGAGCACCAGCCCAGCGCTTTTACGACTTCAGTCACAGTATTATCGTCGGAGCTGGTATTGGTGTTACACCATTCAGTGGTATTCTGGCTGACCTTCAGGAGAAAGACGACCAAGCTCACAATGGTCCCGGCCTGGATGCACCGATCACCTCTGGCAGTCAGTCGACATCGAATGCAGCTCACCTCATCGGCCCCGGAGAGAATGGGCTGAAGGATTCGTTTGTGAAAGACAGCGAGAAGGTCCCCACTGGTGCCCCCGGCGAGGATGCTAACCACCGAGAGACGCTCACAACGGGAGGCTCAGACCCCAAAAGCCATCCGTCAGACTATCGCCGTGTCGACTTCCATTGAAGTGTCCGGGACAAGAACAACCTGCTGTGGCTCTCCGATTTGCTCAATCGTGTCTCTCACTCTCAGCAATGGCACGCCCAACATCATGACAAGGATCACGGCCCACATCTTGATATCAGAATCCATACACATGTTACCCAGAAGCAAAAGGGTATCGCCACGCATGTATACCGCTGGTTGCTGGAGATGCATCGTACCCCTGAACACCCTGCTAGTCCGCTGACGGGGCTGCTAAACGCAACACATTTTGGCAGGCCGGATTTTGTGAAGATTCTGGATAGGCATTACGAGGAGATGAAGGGGTACAAGGCCGAGCTCGTGAGGAAAGACAAGGAGAAATGGGAGGACGAGGAGTTCAAAGTGGGCGTTTTCTTCTGCGGGACACCAATTGTATGGGAGATCTTGGCTGATAGATGCCGGCTGCTGAGTGCGAGGGGAAGGGCGGATGGGAGTAAGATCGAGTACCATTTTATGATGGAGGTGTTTAACTAAGGTAGGCAGTAGGAATAAAGACGGGAGTATGGCTTCTGAAAGCAATAGATAACTTCGTTAAAATTAATCTTACTTTGCAATGATGTATCATAATGCTTTTCTAATCATGAATATCCCGGGATTTCGAAAGCAGCGTTGATGTATGCTGTGGTTCGCCTCGAACGAAAATGGTGCCCTTCCACCATCACAGGCGTGACTTCCTATTCCCAGACAGGTCTGCCCTGAGAGACGGCAGAAGGTATGGACTTCCATTCACAAGAAGGGGCTCCCCAGCGGGCACAAGACACCATACGAAAATAAAGAACTCTTTGCGTCCTTCGGAGTTGGGCACCGGGATAGAACTTAGACTAGGTATTTGGGCCTCGATGTTTCCACGGCCAGCCGTTATCTCCACCGATGCAGGTCAGCATTTGACCGGAGGCCAGGTCAACAATAGCCTATTTGGATCAGCTCGGCAGGCGGCTTTCTCTGATTAAACTGAAGCTGACGGGCTAGGAGATGACTGATGTCCCCACAACTGCTTACGGATGCCAGAGCGGCTGCAGACTCGATGCAGGAACGGTGTATTCACTGCACGCGATCCATTTTCTATGCAACCCACATGTATCTGTAAACATTGGCACGTACAAATTTGTCGATATTATGACTCGCCAAGAAGGAAGCGATGGGATTCATTGTCAATAGTTGTCCAACGTCATCAATAAGGATGAGTAAGGCCATGCACCTCGGAGCTCCAACACCAGAAACTGCGAGAGGCTCAAGACATGTGAGGAGCAAAGAGAGATCGATTACGGCCATGGGTTTGAATTGGAGGATATAAAGTCTGACAGTCTGAGTTAGATATCTCATGTGTTTGGAGGATCCTCACCATCCACCAGCTCCTCTCTATCATACATCCGGAAACATGCACTTCCTCAATTTGCTCGGCTCTGCCACTGCCTTCGCAGTCGGTACCACAGCCTTGAACGTCCCCAGACAGGCAAACGCCACATCCATTCTTACCAAAACCTTTACCGAGACCGTGTTCGTCACTGCTCCATGCAACGTCACCGTTCCCATCTCCACGGAGCAACCTGCTCAAACCACCGCTCCGCCTGTCACAAGTTGCACACCATCGCCCTCCCGCCCAAGTCCAATCCAACCCGGAGCAGTATGCAACTGCTTCGCCTGGCATTATGTACGGTCGGATGATAACTGCTGGGAGTTGTCACAACGCTATGGAATTGCAGAAGCGCAGATTCGGGCATGGAACACCGAGGTCGGTCCGTCTTGCGAGATTTGGTCGGATTACTTTGTCTGTATTGGTGCCTGAAGCCTTTTTGAGATTTTTCGAAGGGAAGGAACTACCAGGGATGGATGGCTTTCTCGGTGCTGGGGAGAAATATTGCCTGTCAAACCGAGTCATCTTGCAGTCTACACACATTCAGGAAATAAGATCAGATAAATGAAAAGATGTCTTTTTTGTATTTTTCTATTGGTTTGGCGCAAATGGAAGTGAGCAAAAAGGTAGTGACACAGCTAGTACTGGCCGCCAATCAAGTCATACCTCAACCTCGCCACAACCTCATTCAACAACTCCGAGCCGGCCCGGTTTTGAAGGATGCGGAATCTCAACAACCAGTCAAGAACCACCAAGCCGTTTTCCGGACTAAAGTTGCTAGCCGACAGCGCCCTCTCAATGTCCTGGAAATTCAGCCACACCAACTCGACCTCCTCACCTCCAAGCTCAACGACATACCTATTCTTGGGCATCTCAACATCAAAGATGAACCTCCTGCCAAACTCAGAGATACCCTGTTGGACCTCTCCGTACTCCCGGCCATGAATATGCATGATGCAAATCTTACCTTGCGCCATAAACTTGTGGCGAGGCTGCAACAGCCAGCTTGTGATGTTTGGACCGACAACACGCTCGAGAGCGGCGATAGGGTAGGCATCATGAGCAGAGACATTACCGCTGAAGACGGGAGCAAGAATAGCACCGCCAAATTGGAGACCACCCGGGACTCTACGAAGGAGGAGCTGATACTCACCTTGCTTAATCCGCCATATGTTTAGTTTGACGCAGTGGGTGGTTAGCCCGAGGACCAAGACCATTGCGGACGGGGCTTTGACACCAGGTAGGATACCAATGGTGGAAGTTGGAATCGGAGCATCGGTGTGGGGAGGCCTGAAGTGGAGAGCGCCAAAGGGATTACCGCGGAGGCATTGGGCAGCGTGCCAAATCTCCTGCATGGTCTCGTTGAACTGCTGTGGGGTAGTGCAGTATTTGGCCTTGAGCTGCATGTGGTGGTGGGGCTGGATTTCGACATTTTTGGTTTTGATGAAGTCGAAGAAGGAGGAGAGGGCTCGGTCGTGTTTGAAGATACGGGCAGTGGACTGAAGAAGGACGCCGCACTTGACGACGGTATCGGAATCGACCGGGTAGATTTGGTTTCCTCGCTTGAGGAGAACTGTGAAATGCCAGACGGGGAAGTCTTGGCGGGGTTGCCAGACGTTGATGCCGTCGCCTTCCATGAACCCGTTGCCTCGCTTGAGGACAGCCAGGATAAGGTCGGTGTTGGGAACGGGTGTGGAAGCCATTTTGTAGTATGGGTTACCTTGATCAAGTAGGATGCTAAATTGATAAATATTGAGCTACCTTGTTACTTGATGAGGTGTCTGATGCGAAAAGTAGGGGGAGGGTTCTCGAGGAGAGTATCGCTTCTGCTTAAATAGGACTCCAGAAGAGTCGCTACCAACAAGAGATATGTGCTTTATTGTGAGACAACTGGCGATGTTGGCGGAACAAAGCAACGGTAGTGAAACAGTACTATTGTGCTGAAAGTAAATCGTCTGACAAGACACGGGAGTTAAAGAGACAGTTTATAGCAGGTAGAAACATGCAACATTCGGATCCAAACTGCTGGGACCGGTTACCTAATCATGGGCGTTGTATGTAATAAGGCCTAACCACTTAATTTCACATCCTCTGCGGGGCTATGGTTGATCTTGCAAACCCCAGCTTGTTGCCTTTACATTTCCGTTTATTCGTGCCCCCGAACATTTTCCACCCGGCAAGCACCGACAGTCCGACACATTCAGGAGCAATGCTCGTCAACTCGCGCCAACAACCGTCTGTCAGCCATGTCTTTCGTCGTCTATAATCTCGATAGCACCGTTAGCAGCTTCTTTGCAGAAGCAGGGGCGTCATCATCCAGGTCGCAATGTGACGAATTCGTCCGCCAAAGACATGGAGGCCAGATCCAGCCTGCTACCATTCAGGGCTCGAACAGCTACACGGTGATTGCAGGGCCCGCCGGTGACAAAGTGGTCCAGTTCAGGGAACAAAGTGCCTTGCTGGATGTGGCTATGCTGAAGCTAGCCAAAGAGATCCACGGAGATGTCGTGCCTAGCGGTTCTGACCTTGGGTGGGTCGGCGACACAAGTCTGGGCCGTTCGCCGCTCGCAGTGTATGAGATGTATAAGCTCCCGGGAGAGACTTTTGTCACCACCCGCTTGTCCCTTGAAGCCCACCAACGGTTAAACACGGTGCGCGACCTAGCTAGGTTTGTTCATGTCGCCCTGGCCCGTCCTGCCCCTTTCCGAGTGACTAACATGAAAACGGCAGTTTCTTTGCGCAAGCGTGGCTGAAGGGTGAGGCAACGAGTTCACATTTGGTCGATTTATCCGCCATCAAAGAGGAATGCCACGCCAGATTCAAATACCTAACCAAGACCCTCCCAGAGCGCTTTCTGCCAGTCGTCAACGAAGTGCGAGCTTTGCTACCAGCTCTCCTTGACGGTAATTACCCATTGGTCCTCACTCATAGCGACCTCAATGAGATGAACATCCTGGTCAACCCCGATACTGGTGAAATCACAGGCGTTATCGACTGGGCTGACGCCAGCATCCAACCTTTCGGCTTCACGCTGTACGCGCTGGAGAATGCTCTTGGCAACATGAGCTCCGGGGGATGGAAATGGTTCGACAACGCGGACGAACTGAGGGACGCATTCTGGAAGGATTTTGTCGAGAAGACCGGCGTGTCGGAGTCTGAGACAAGACTCATCAAACTCGCGGCCAAGGCCGGTATCCTCATCCGGTACGGTACTGCGTACGATGCTGGCCTCCCGGGCATGATAGGAGTGCGCGACCCTAGCAGTGAGGATGACAGGTACCTCGACGCACTCCTTCTCTAAGTTTCCGTGTCCGTGAGCATCTGCTGGGGTTGCGGTTAGGTGATTCCATGGAAGGAATGCTCCATGAATATGTCACGACTCACCAACCAACCCAAGTAACCAAGGGGGGTCGTATAGACGGGGGAATCTAGGCCTGTAGAATAGATTAGATTCCGCAGTATCTATGTTATATGGACAGGTAACCAAGACAAACACCCAGCGTTTGACGAGATAATTTGATTGTTATATATCTTTTGTCTCCACCGATTTTACCTAGTACATACAGTGATCTTCAGCCAGTGTAATTTATCCTGGCTGACGTCCTTGAACGCGATGAGCAAGATCACTTCAAATATATCCGCAACTTCAGGGATAGAAGGAAGCAGTACACTACGCCCGTGATCACTCTCCTCTGTTATTGCAGGTCAAAACTACTAATTCGTTGGAAGGTTACCACAACGCCCTGAAGTACGGCAATAAGGCGGTGATGCAACAGTTTTCCCTTCTCGGTATTGTCAAACACGTCATGGTTGTCGATCGATGATATTTTCAGCGGGCGGCCGTCGCTAAGCCAAACTTCCGCAATTTCTCCATTCGCCAGGTTGCTGAATTGCCTGGCCTCCGACGTTTTCCGGCTCCGGTGCAGACCCTCCTTGCCAAAGAGATGGAAATTAGCCGCTCACTTGCCGACGACGGAGAGCTTGTACGGCTTGGCTTGCTTGAGGATGTTGACGTTGTCCGGAAGAGGGTAGTCGCTTTGTTGGTTGGTGGCTAGGTAAGCTGCGTGAGAATGCAGCTCACTTAGGAAGGATGGATATACCCGCGTGGCGTGCGACGCAAAATAGTTAGAAAATTGATTTTTTTTACCATATCTACTGCTTCCCAATACCCTCGTTGAATTTGTGGATTTTTGGACATGGTCGTGGTGATGACCTCAGATTTTTGTTTCTCGATTATTTGCGACTTGTTGCCACGGGACCAAGATTCCAATGGACCCCAAGCCAGCCACACCGACCCCAACGGGATACCAGGCACCTAAAGAAGCCAGGACCTGGTATGCCAAGGCAGTAGGCTGCCTGATGTACGCGATGCCGGGCACTCGTCCCGACATTGCTTTCGCAGTGTCCACGGTCCGCCGCTTCATGGCAAACCCAAGCGAGGAACACGCGAACATGGTAAAGAAGATCCTCAAATGCCTCGAGGAAACCAAACATACAGGCACAGGTTTCATCGATTATTCGTTTGTTGTGAGGAACCGTATACCGATGTATGAATTGGAGAGAGCGAGGTCTTTGTATTTGGCCGATGGCAGGCTCAGATCAAAAATCCGCTTTGCAGCCCAGTTTTGGCTGAAAATTGGCAATCATGTCGAAGTCCTAGACCTTTTCGTCACCACGTTGGCGGCCGAGCACCCCATTATCCTCGGCCTCGACTGCCTACGATTCCATAACCCCCGCATCGACTGGTCAACGCTGCAGCTCACGTTCACAGAGGAGTGCTGAGGCCGCTGTCTCCCTCAGGAATCCGAGGAGGAGGGATTCGGCATTCCTGACGGAAGTGTTGGCTGACCGCTTCCTGGAAAAGGTCTACACCCTACACGGCTGCCCAGAGACGATTATTTCGGACAGGGGCACGCAGTTCGTCTCCACCTTTTGACGAGCTCTCTCCGCGCGCCTGGGCGTCACGCTGAGGCCGTCGTCCGCCTTCCACCCCGCAATAAATGGCCAGACAGAACGAATTAACGCATAATTGGAGCAGTATCTGCGCCTTTTCGTCACCTGGGCGCAGGACGAATGGGACGACTGGGACGACTGGCTCCCTCTGGCGGAATTCGCCGGCAACAAGATGGTCTCAGAGACGACGGGAGTATCACCCTTCTTCGCAAACTACGGCTTCCACCCGAGGATGGGCATCGAACCAGCCACCCCGTGCCCCCCGGAGCTCACGGCGGCGCAGAAGCGCGAGTTTTTTAAAGCCTCGGAGGTCGTCGACCGCTTCAAGCGTATCCTCGACCAAGCCACGGCGCTGGCAAAGCAGGCTCAAGACCGATACGAAGCCGCAGCCAATGAGGGCCGAAACGACGCACCCAGGTACGCCGTGGGCGACTTGGTGATGCTGAACACAAAGAACCTAAAGACGGGGAGGCGGATGAAGAAGTTGGAGGCACGGTGGGAGGGCCCCTTTGAAGTAGTGAAAACCTCCAGCCATGCCGTCACGTTGCGGCTGCCCGCCAACATGAAGATCTTCCCCACGTTCCACGTCTCGCTAGTCAAGCCAGCGCCTAGAGAGGGTATCCCGGGCCAAGCAGCGGCACAGACGGACCTGCCGGCCAACGAGGGCAAGGAGGTGATCAGGGAGGACGGTTTTGAAGATACGGTGGAATGGAGGTTTGAAGAGATATTAGATTTTCGCAAGTCGGAAAGGAGCCGCTGGCAATATTTGGTTAAGTGGGCAGGGAATCACGCGCCTACATGGGAACCCGCCGGCAACTTGAAAGGTTGCGACGACGCGCTGTGGAAGTTTCACGACAACAACCCCGATAAGCTTAAGCCACTGCCATGGCTGAGGAGGCGCAGGGATGGGGATGAGGATGAGGATCAGGCCGGAGGTTGAGGGCCGTGATGCGATTTGTGGTGTTTTCTTTTCTTGTGTAGGAAGGGAGCTTGGTTTTAGGCCGGGGTAGTGTCACGGGATACCGTGACATCAGGGTTAGGGTGTGCCCGTGACCGGGCCCGCTCAAAGTCGGTTTGTCGCACATCCAGGCTGTGCTCCCGCCATTTTGACGAGCAGAATCGAGCAATTCCACGGGAAAATATATCTGTTGGCACTCTGGACGCTCAACACTAGAACTTGTCTCGCATTTGTGGAGTTGGATGAGGTTGCTGCTGTCCATCTGCGCCCATTGACATTGGCCTGGACTACATTTGTCATGGCCTTGGTGACGAAAACTCTCGGGGTGGCAGGAAAGAGCGTCTGCGATGTCTGGCTGATCCGATTGCTTCCGGTTACTGACGCTGACTAGATTCCATACGCGATTCTTGCACATACCCATCCCCTCCAGAGCTTGACAAGCACCTTGAATAGACGGCAGCGTGATGTACGACGGTAACCGCTCATGGCCCCATCGACCGAACGTTGCCGAACCAAGTCCAAGGTGCGTCTGAATCCTCACCATCCAGTAGATAAGGTTGGCCACCTCCGCCAGGTCGATGTGATGTGTGTCGCCATGGAGATAGGGAACAAAGCAGGTTTTGCGATACTCGGGCTGGAGAGACCTTTTCAGCGCAATGCAGAATCTTGTGACGATGCGATGGATGTGGGAGTCTTGCTGGTTGACGTGGAGAGTCAGGTAGCTTGGCAGCTCATTGTTGTGAGCGCCAGCTGACGAAAAGTTGCCCAGGATCATTTTGGAGCCGTTCCTTCCATATTTGAACGTATATCTTGGCAGGTGCGATTTTTACAAGCGAAAAACCGCGCCTGGAGAGAGATGCGAGCAAGTTAAGAAAGGAAACCCAGAGTCAACTTAGTTTGATGATCGTCTTTCTCTAGTTGCCTTGAGTTGTCGTATGTTCCTTCACCCTCATTGTCACAAGGTCGCGGTTCAAAGATGAGCGACTCGTGAACCGTTGGCCCTGGTTTCCACGGCGGATGTTCGAATCGACTCCGAAGGTTTTCTATCATGGTTTCGCTCCGGCTGCTGCCATAGCCTTTATCTTTGTCTATCTCCTTTGGTATGCCGTCCATCAAGCTGCGTTTCAGAGCATAATCGATACAACTGTTACCCTCGCATTTGGGGGCTTCTTCCTGATCATTGATAAACGTGGAAATATCTCGCATAAAATCTGCGTCTAACATCGTGGTAATCGCCAGAACGGCAGGGTCAAGCGGTTTGCTGATACTATTGAATGGTGATGGACCTTTACAAAGAGTAATAGCAACGGCATCGGTCTTTCACCATTTACCTACCTATATAAAATGGAGAGATCGTCCTGAAACTCACCATCCAAGATCTGTTGGTTTCTGGCCCCATATAGTGTGCATCTGGGGTGGTTTTATGCTGCTTGTGGGGGTTAGGGTTAGCCCCTTTGGCTTGCAGGAGTCTCAGTGTCGGTAATGAGAAACACCTCCAAAAAGGGTATTCAAGGTGAAGCCTTCCGGTTACCCCAGGGATTAACGAGTACCATTGGTGAATTTTTGTAGAGTTATCATTGTATATGGGCTTGGCAAGCAATCGCAGGGAACATATAGCACCGGAATTTAGGCAAATGTCACGATCACCATTGGCCACGTTCCATCAACGAGATTGGCGAGCCTTGAACTGAGGAAGACACGGTAATCTTTTCGAGATGCGGTCTTGATGAACTGGAGCTGCTGAGCCGAGTTCTCACTTTATTCTCACTTCCAGGTTATCAGGTTCATCTCAATTGTGCTCTTTGCTCTTTTCTGGCTTGCTAACGTCTTGTAAGCGGCCATGTACCAACTAAGACCCCTTCTTCTACTCTCTCTTGGCGTCTTTGTGTCAGCCGTAAGAGGAGATGATTTAGCCGCATCCGAGGACACAGTCCCAGAGGTCAACTTTAACCTAGAAGGAGAGCACAGTGGCGAGCTCCCCTCACCATGGGAAGGTCCCTCTCACTGCGTATCTGGCGACCACTGCCTCTACTTCAACCCAAAGGGCAATAACAACAACGGCCAGGTCCTCATCACAACACCGAACTACGCCTATCTCACCGCAACATTTCCCAAGATCACCTCTGAAACCCAGATCGCACCTAACTCCTTCCATCTGGCTCCCATCCCAGGGAAGGGTAATGGCTTCGTGGCAGACAGGCTCATCAAGAAGGGCGAGGTGATCATGCAAAGGCAGCCCTCGTTCTTGGTCCATGCCGATGCACATATTGAGATGAAGCCAGAAGTACAGGAGAAGATCTACCAGACTGCGCTGTCAAAGCTGTCAAAGGACGCCCAAGAGAAGTTCTTGGCGCAGTTTGGAGATGGAGTCAGGACCAAGATCGACAAAAACAGCTTCCGAATTGTGGTTGATCCATCTGGGGACAAGGAAAGTGGGCATTTGGGTGTGTTTGTGGATGTCAGTGGGTTCAACCACGATTGCAGACCAAAGTAAGTGCACCTTTCCCATCACGAGGCAGAACGCCGGTGCTGACTGGAGCTCAAGCGTCCATTATCGCATCACCAACACTACTCACACCACGGTTGCCGTCCGGAACATTCATCCTGGGGAAGAGCTTACCATCAGCTACATCTACGGCATCGCCCGCAGGTCCACCAGACAGAAAGAACTGCAAGATTGGGGCTTTGAGTGCACCTGCTCCCAGTGCACGCTCAATAGTCTCGAGATGGCTGCTTCAGATGCCAGAGTCAAGGAGATCAAGCGCCTCGAGGAGGAAATTGAAGAGAAGATGTCGAAGAGAGGCGAAGACATCAAGCCTGAGATGGGAGGCAAACTTGTGGAGATGTACCTTGAGGAGAAGCTCTTTGCTTATCTTGCACCAACCTACGTGAGAGCCGCGTTGATCTACAGCATGTTTGGAAATGAGGTCAAGGCCAAGGAGTATGCTGAAGAGGCGGTAGGTGCGCTGACGAGGGAATACGGGACTCATGCCAAGGATATCCAGAGCATGCGGGAGCTTGCAGCTGATGTCAAGGGGCATTGGAGCTGGGCGATCAAAGTTGTGAATGACGACAAAAAGAAGGCGGAGACATGGAAGTTGGGTCAAGGAAAGGGGAAGAAGAATGAGACTGCCAACGCCGAGGTAAAGAAAGAAAGGAAGTCGGAGAAGATGGGCAAGGAGACAGACAAGAGGGCCAAGAAGGGAAAGGCTAAGAAGGATGAGCTTTGAAGTGGCCAGATCCTAGTAGGGTCTGAAATAAAACCTTGATCAGATTGTCCACATGATGGTATTGGAGCTTCATGGGTAGAGAGCATAAATCCCTACGGCAGTGCGAAGTAAGATACCTAAGATGGAGGTAAAAGCCCCACCTCCCAGGTGCCTTTAATCTCCGGTCAGACGAATATCTCCATTGAGAATTCGACGGCTGCCGGCCACAACCACAATGACGGTCAACGGCGTGTTAGGGTTCTCGCTTCAGCCACCAAACTTGAGCAATTTTGAGCGCAATGTGCCGAAGGGCTTGAACGCTGCCATAAATTTGCGCGAGGATAAAAAGCTGGCCAATTCCTAAAATATTGAAGTTGCGGACTATCATTCTTCTTGATACCTAAGGTACCTTGCCCAACCCGCAACGATCACCACCGAGATGGGAAATTCCAGCTCCAAGTCTCACAAAGAGGGAAAAAGCTCCCCCACAACGCATGGACCCTTCACGGAAAGCCATCTCGTTGAAAAGGAACCCGCCACAGAAAAGCAGGCAGCTCAAAGCGATAGTGGCCGCTACAATTATTCCAACCGGGGAGCCCTCAAACCCAGTCAGCTCAACAATCCCTTTGCTCAGGGTGCTTTCCGCATGGTTGCCAAAGCCAGGTACACTGTAGGCGAACGGAAAGGTCAGCCATGCGCCACGAAGTGGTTCAAAACAGGTGCTGTTTATTCGAGCGATTTCTGGGAACTGGATATCAAAGCAGTTCACAAGGCGCTGGAAATCATCAACCTCTTCAACGACTCTAAAATGGTCAACGTTGCGGTGAAGCTGAACATGCCTACCGTGTGGCGGTTTGGCTCTACATGGGGGCAGCAATGGCGTGATCAGCGTGTTCTAGTTGAGCCATTCATCGAGGGCTACCAAAAGTTCAACAGCAATACTGGGTGGACCGACGAGTCGAAGCCGTGGTCAAAGGTCATGCAGGCGCTGAGCCACTTCAGTTACCACATCACTGGTGGCGAGTATCTCATCTGTGATCTTCAGGGTGGTGCCTATTTGCAAGAGGCTGTTCTCACGGATCCTGTGATCTTATCGCAGACCAGGGAGTTTGGCGTGACTGATCTTGGGCCCGATGGCATCAGTACGTTCTTCAGTCAGCACGTTTGCAACAAGTTCTGTCGTAAGGACTGGATCGCACCAGCGAACCCAGTACGTTATTTTGACCCTGTTTCGGGGACGTCGATGAGGAATCATCGGACCACGGTCGCGACGATGTACTCTCACCCCCCGCCTCCATATGCTCCGTGATACCTTATCTCGACATTGACGGAGAGGAAGGCTTTTTGGAGATGCAAGTGTGGGTGTCTGAAGGATTCCCCTGGGAATAGGGGCCGCGGAAGTAAGGTACCTAGTTAATGGAGAAAGAGGTGATAGAAGGCTACCTAGGGAGGAAGGCAAGGTACTGCTGCAGGTCAAAGAGGACAGTAGGTACATATCAAGAACGGACGGACATAGTTGGAAAAGTTAAGGAACGGAAAAGTTCCAGCTCTCTTGTATACCATCTTCGTCTCTATACCTTACCAAAAAATAAAGAACTCTCAACTAGGTATCTATTTGCTGAAAACACCTGTCAAAGTGATAACCTGGAAGGCAAATGTCCACAACAAATATTACCCCCGCACGCCCAACATTATACAGTCGACCGTCGCTTTCATTGTTGTTTTCTATGAGACCTATGAGGACAGTTAGCCGCAAGAGCAACCTTAGTACCTAGGTATACGGTCTGGGCGGCGGGGCCGGTCCTGTAAACACGGGAGGTGGTCCAGCGGCCATGGGAATTCCCCGAGGGACCATTGGACCTGGCAGTGGCAACGGTGGCCCGGCACCATGTGGCATACCCGCCTCTGACCGCGTGAAGCTTTCCCCGCCGGAAGAGGCATCGGAGTTTCGGCTATCAAAGCTAGAGTTCCTCACACGATGTTGGTCATAATCTCGGGGTTGGGGTTGGAAAAAATGCTGTTGGCCCCCATAGCCGCGGTCGCCCTTGACACAGCACTAGATCATCCTAATCCCGAGTAATCGCATCCACATCCAGTTCCACCATACCCAGACAACTACCATCATTCCCACCGAGCTAAGCATGACCGGAATCCACTTCATCCCCATGCTGGCCTCGATATGATGAGCTCCCCAGTGGCCCTAATCATGATCGATGCGTCAGTACGTCGTGATAGAACTGTAAATTGGGAGATTCGTGATAGGGAATGGCATAATTAGACTTCAGGTAGGGCATAGTACTGACATTGAGTTGATTTACTGCAATCGATGTCATGGTGGCCCCTACTCCGCCGCTTAGAAGCGCAAGCGTCCCGCATATCAGTGAAGTGATCCAATGAAACCATATGATAATCTTGTGTCGGTTCTTGGCGTGGCTTCTGTGCATCCGTGGGTTGTATACCGCGAACCAGGTAGTGAAGAAGGCGAATATGCCGTAAAAGCCGACAGCGATAGTAAACATCAGGGTAAATGTCTTGTGAGCTCCGTACAGATTCTTCAGGTCGGCTTTCACGTTTCCAGCGCCGCTCAGATTCGCGATGGTCCCATTGGTGTGTCTCACTAACAGCTCGTAAAGGTCCAGGCCATCTGCAAAGTAAGGTTAATATCGCCTGTCTTGTAGCAAATCCGAGAGAAATTGCATCTTACCATCGGTGAAATATCCTGATGTACAGTTTTGTACTTCTCGGTAGGGGTTTGGGTCGTCTGGACGGGGCGAATACCAGCTCATGCATATTCCAGTCCCGTGTAGTGAGTAGAAATCGTATGGAGGTCCCACCCGTTTCAGAGGCAGCGGGTTATCCTTGAGCTGGTCCTTCTTCAGTTCGTTCCTGGGCTTATCTTTCACTGCTGCGTTATGGGCTCCGATGTGTAAGCTGACTAGAGTGGGATCTGTCAAATGAGAGTTGGATTTTGCCCAGTCGGTGAGAACAACGGTTTTTAACTAATAAATCAGGTCAACAATGAGGAAAACAACACGGACGACAAAGTTCTCACCAGCATCAGCTCATAATCTTCCATGATATTCCATGACCGTCCTGCAAAAAGAGCCATGATGCCACAAATGAAAGCACCGAGAGAAAGAAGCATCGGTAAAAAGGCCCGATGCCAGCCTTTTTCTTTGCACATGTAGCAAGGCCCATGTTGCCTTCCCATATCTGATGTATGGTGTATGTTGTGGGCGTGATTATATGTATTGGGTTGGGTTAGTCTCGCTTGATCTGTTGTGGTGACAAATATAACGACACAATCATCGAAGATGATGGGAGAAGTAATGCTACTTAAGAGTTCCGAAGTTGAAGCGTAGTATGCGTACCGTACTTGGAATTGAAAAAGAAGACAGAGTCGATGGGCCAGCCATGGAAGTTGAGCCAACAGTGCCGCTTGTCCCAGTGGTAAGCAAACATGACAAGAGCTTATATATAAGGTACCTAGTATGGTGGCTACCAACATGTGCCCAATATCGGGCAGCCTGTAGGAAAAATCATTTCCGGTGCTGACACGTATTTCGAGGTGTGACTTGTTCACTTTCTGGTCGGTTGACTTGGAGTTTTCAGTGCCAGACAAATTGGGCCTGAAGCTTCCGGATCAGACGCGATGTCCGGACCCGCCCCCGAATAGAACGGACCTCCCGGATGCCATGTGCCGGCGAACTCACCTGAGCGGGATGTGCTTTGAGGCTGACTTTAGGACAAGAGACGAAAAGAAGCGAGCATGGAACTCATCGCACGGGATCTTAGCAGCTCAGCAATACCGGGCACAGGCAGCAAAAGGCCGAAGCGGGGTGCTGATCAAGATTGGCCACCCTCAAGGCAAGTGCGCTGGCGTGACCCTCCACGTGAAGTTGACCTGCAGTAGGTAGGGAAGGTAAGTACCTACACTTTGTTTCAGGTGTGAACTGCTGACTTGAGCGCCTAGCTACTCAGAACCTTTTTTGCATTCATCTCAATTTTGGACCTTAACAGAATGACACGATGCGCTGCCACGTTATCGGTCACTGGCTCTTCTAAAATCCGTCTCCAGTGCCTGCTGATAGCATCGACCTTTCCGCCTTCTCATGCTTCCAACTAACGGAGTTCTCTGGCCGGGCTCGAGCTGCATTCATGTAACGAGTGATCTCCCCATAAATATTGTACGCCATGCAGTGATTGCATTGATGATCCCTCGCCAAGTCTGCATGACAAGCACAGTGTCTGCAGCAATTCACCCCCAACACCTTTCTGAGCTTCCGGGAATAGGCAGCTTGAATAGGCATCAACGTGTTCACCTCCCAATGCCAGCATTGACAGCACAACATATGAGTATCAATATGACGACTCGGAAGCTGGTTAATTCCTGATATCGTCTCGATGGGCTGGCGATGGTGGTTGTAGAGAATGGTCGCGAGAGTTGTGAGATATCCGCTAACGGGCAACCAATGTCAGCATAACCCTCTGTGATATTCTTGGAAACAATGACTGACCATCCCGCAGGACAGGGCATGCCCACTGGGCGCTGGGCGGGATCGGTGTATCGAGACTCCTCCCACTGATACAACACCAGGTTGTTGGCTTGGAATGAGCAGACGTGGCTCCACCAAACGGGAATCACATCTGCCTTGAGATGGGGAGCGCCTTTGACACTACCGCAGACATCTTCTTGTTGATCGTAGGTTGGATTTGGCGTCATGCTTTTTTCTTGGAAGACTTGTTGAGTCATACATTTTGAAAGCTGTCATTTTGCGTTATCTTTATCAGGAAGAAAGGAGGCAGCATCCGCCGGTTTCGGGGCTATGCGAGACCCATTATCCTACTCATGGTCATTCTGGGTTCATGCCAGAGCACCTTTGGGCAACGTGCCAATCTTCCAAGAGTATCACATCACAAGCAATCCAGCTCCGCTCGAGGAGAACTCACCACGAGAGCCTGTTTCAGACAACGAGAAGAAAACCTGCTGTGGCAATCTGACTAGGAAAGAATCGGATGGTATAAATCCCCGATGAAAGCATTTTGGTGTTGAACGATCTTCACATGGGCTGACAGCAGTCTGTTACTACTGTGGTACTACGCCGAACGGCAAAGAGCTGTTGCGAGCCGACCGGCCAAAAGTCCTATTCGGGACCGGACCAGACCATCGACTGGGCCACTAGGGTACCTGGATACTGGGCATAGAGGCTCCCCGCTGGTGACATACGTACAAAGAACGACGAAACTTGCCGCGGCAAGCGGCTGTTGCAGATGACGAGCGAAGCTGGAAGCAAAAGCAGCGCATTATGGGCGTGGCCTGCAAAAATACAATGCTGCTTTAAATACCTGATGGGGTTCAAGTCGGACACTACCACCGGCGACCCACGGGCTTGAGCTCGATATAATGTTGGCTTTTGTAGCTCATCAGAAAAAGCGAGACACACCCAAAAAGCACACCCGTGCCCTTGACCGTACCTACCTATGTAACGACACATGCTAGATGTGGAAATCTGACACGAGAAGTCCCGCCACGGCAAAGGCCTCAGGGAGATGGGGCACCCGACCTCTAAGTACAAGCCACGAGCGCTGAGCACAAGCTAGAAGTTCCTGACCTTTTCTCCGACAGTTAGTGATCGAGTGGTAGACCGAGGAAATCATCAGAAAATGGCTCTGAAATCAAGCAAACAAACGTGTCGAGTACCTTTGTCCTGTTGCACCGACTCGTCATTGCGACCACAAAGCTGGGTAAGCCGGCGGTGTGTATCACCTTTCACCAGATTCCAGGAACTTCGCGACCACACAGTCAGTCACAATACCGAAACATTAGCCGACTTTTTCCAAAACTGATTCTCCGTCCTATTTCTCGAGACTCGGAGAGCCTCGGCGCTCACCAAAGCAGATTCTCCATGGGAATCTCGATCGTCGGTGCTCTCTTTACGCCAAGTCCATCCATTGTTGCTCCGTTGTTCTACCCGAGGCCATTCTCGATTGCAAAATTATTGCCTGTTTACGCTTTCCCACTATCCTCTGTCTGTTTTCTTCCACACTGGCTACATCTATTATCTACATCAGAAATCACCCTCTCCAACATTAAACCCCGCTAGTCACTGCCATCATTTGGCTCTGCCACAACGGCGGGAGGCAGTTGGCTGCCGCACCATATTTCTCCCCACCGCCAGACCTGACCTAGCCATTCGGCTGATGACCACGACTAAGTCCATGGTAAATCCATCTCTGTTTTGAAGCTATTTACTCTACGGCCCATAGCTCGAAACGAAAGTACGACATGGCTTTTCATTTCTAGTTTACTCCTTGCACTAGGGCCAAGCTTCCATGTCATCATTATTATCACGCCCGCCCCATGTCTCTCAACCAATGGTGTATTCCCTTGTATACTGGCTAAAAATACCATATCAATCCACAAGTATCGTGTTTCTTCATCATTATCGTCCCAAACATGAATCGAATCGCTCCCGGATTCCGATCACATCGCTCCCATCACACCAGCAACGCCGACCGCAGCGACCACAACAGCAACCACGTACCCTGTCTCCCTAGCCGCACCAGCAGTAGCTAGAGTTGTGGCCGTGGTGGTCTCCTCAGCAGGCGCTTCCGTCTCGGTCGCAGTTTGGCCGCTGCTCGTCTCTGTGCCAGTCTCGGCACCGGTCTCTGTCGCAGGCACAGCCCCCAGTATGAGACTGTACACAGTGTTGCACTCCTCCTCATTCCCGATAAACATTGCCATCATTGGCCCCACTGACTTCGGGTATTTAGATGAACACGTCCTGGCAACCTCGTGTACAATTGGACGGATTGACGAGGACCAGGAGACGGCGGCTGATGTAAAGCTGTGCCAGACCTCGATGTCAATGACAGTTGCGGGGGGCGGTTCCATGCTGGTGGTCTTTCTGCCAGTCTCCGCGAACAGGCTAGAGCAGAAAGACGGCACCCCCTCAACTCCGGCTTTCCAAAAAGGAGTGGTGGGTGCCGTCCGGGTTCGTAAACGCTCGTTTTGCCTGCTGACCTCCCATGACAAAACCTGCGGATGTGGGGTTGGTGGGCTTCGTAGGAGGGACTGGATAGTGCTCAAACAGCCGTCCTCGGTCGTGGTTGGGGGCGTGCTGAATGTGGTCGTTGTTGGGACAGCATCACCAGGGACCTGTCGGGCCCGAAGGATGGCATCAATGGGATCAGCGCCGGGATGGGCGGTGGCAAGGGACAAGGCCCCCACTAAGACAATGATGAGATTGTTTCGATGCATTATCAAGTTCGGAATCTTGATGTGAGTGCCCTGGATAGATTTGATATGATTGTGGAAAAGAGCCACTGGGAACGGGATCATAACATTGTCTTATATAATGGCTAAGGGAACTTGTGTGAGTAACTTGTGGGTGAAGAAAGGGGCTAAAGGAACTTGTGTAAGTAAGTTGTGGGTGAAGAAAGGGGGCTGAGTCGTGCTGTAATGCTACCTTACTTCATACCTATCGGAAAAGCGGGACACGTACTGCTGTTGAGTGGTAGCACTCGCAACCGAAAATGGCAAATGTTCATTCCTTTGATTGGATGTCAGCTCTCGCGATTCCAGGTTGTTTTGAGGCCGCCCACGACAGACATCAGATGGGGAAGCAGGTTGAAGACGTTGGGCGCAAATCGATGAAAAGCCAAATCATCTGGTCAGGTGGCTATATCCTCTAAGCGAGAGCATAGCCGCTAGGCTTAGTATACGGTTCTTGCAGACTGGGCCAAGAAAGAAGGATGAGTCCAATAAGGTAGTGGGTGGGCATGCTGGCATCCAAGCACAACCCACTTCTTCATTTGATGGAATACCGAATTGACGGAACGCTTTGAACATCGCGCCTACCTTATCCGATTGTGCCTTCAGAATGTCTGCGACAACTACCGCCAATGTTCGAGGTCAGTGGCTGTGTCATTTGGTTGACGTATGGTATGCAGTTCGGGTTCGGGTTCGGTTATATGTGTGGTATGAAGATGGTCCGCACTTCCAGTGCGATCAACCACGTACTTGGATGCCGAGTAACATTTTATTGGTGCTGCGGTCGGAGGGTGACAGGTATAAGGCGAGTTATATCCTCGAGTGGTCTTTGTAGGAGGGGTTCAACTGGTCGAAGTCATACCATCAAAGAGGTTTTCAACCCAACAAAAAAGCTTGGAACAATGGGCGATGTACCAAGGCACTTGAAAATTGGTGTTTTGGCCGAATATGCATAGGCACACGAGCAGCGTTGCCGTCAACGTTCGTAATCTATCGCTAGGAGACGTTGAAACAGCAATCGGAATCGGTGAAGGGCAATTACATAGTTTGTCCTGTTACCCAATGCGGGAGCGAGGTCGAAGTGAGGCCCGAAGAATCCGGTAAGTACTTATTGTCCACATGCATAAATACTAAGGGAAACTGGCCATAGGATACTGCTAGGTATGTTACCCTCTGCTACCCACATAAGTAGGATTGAGTACACACTGTTCTCTCGACCCAACACCTGCGGTCAACGTTGACGTACTCGCTGTATCCTGGCCACTCGCACTCGCCCCGAGCAAATGGATTGTTGGCACACTCTTCAAACCTGCCAGATCGTGTTAATGTCATCTTCTGGGCATCGTTGGCGCTTGCCCGTTGGGGTCGACTGGCGGACGATTGATCATTAGCCAGGACAGGGCTCAAGTGCGGGATCATGTAAGTTACATCAAGTATAATACGGGATATTAGCAAGTATAAGTATGAGAGAATGGACTTTCGCGTATGGTAAACTGGCCTTGGAGGAGAGGAGCCGACACACGCGAGCCACTCAGTTGGTCGTGATCTCTGCCCCAACTTCGCGACTTGATGAGCACGATGTGGGGCAAAGAGAAAGTGGAACTGTGGGGGAGGGGCAGCTGCAAGATGGCGGGGTCAGTTGTCTCCACCAAATTTTGCATGTCAATTGATTGGATCCGTTGTCGGAGCTGCAGATTGATGTCCCGCATCTGCAATTGAGTCACTGTCTTGACCGCGGGAAAAAAAAACTTCGTCATATGTGACTGGGGATTGGTACTATATCAACCGTCATACCTCTTCTGTTCAGTTCCAAAACAGTTTTGACATTGCGAATCAGACCAAAGACAAACCACAACGCCCAGCCGACAATGAGCCCATTACCAGACCCCACCATTGACCTTGACTGGTCAGGGTACGTTGGCTCAATCCAGGAGCACTTCCGCGCCCAAGCCGAAGCTCACCCTGACCGCACTTGCGTCGTCGAAACCAAGTCGTCCACCACTCCCGAGAGACGATTCACCTACCGCCAGATCTATGAAGCCTCAAACACGCTAGCATGGCACCTGCACAATGCCGGTGTTACCAATGGGGACGTCGTCATGATCTGGGCCCATCGATCAGTAGACCTGGTCGTGGCCCTTATGGGCATCTTGGTATAGATTCCTCCTCATTGCCATCTATCTAGCATAGGCTTCTGACCAATCCCTTCCCCTCAGGCCTCCGGTGCTACGATGACCGTACTTGATCCCGCCTACCCTCCAGCGAGACAGAAGATTTACCTCGAAGTTTCCCAGCCTCGCGCCTTGCTTAAAATCGGGCGCGCCACAGACGAAAACGGCCCACTGGCCCCATTAGTGCAGCAGTACATTGATGATGAGCTCCAGCTCAAGACCGAGGTTCCGGAACTCAGACTTCGCGACGACGGCTTTCTCTACGGCGGTGACGTGGACGGAAAGGACATATTTGCCGGCGTCAGAGGATCCGTTTCCGCGCCACCAGATGTCCTTGTCGGGCCCGACTCCAATCCTACACTCTCCTTCACATCCGGGAGTGAAGGTAGACCCAAGGGTGTTCTGGGCAGACACTTCAGTTTGGTCAAGTACTTTGGCTGGATGGCTGAGCGCTTCAGTCTCTCCTCGGAAAGCAAATACACTCTCCTTTCTGGTATCGCCCACGACCCGGTGCAGCGCGATATCTTCACACCTCTGTTCCTTGGCGCCCAGCTCCTCGTGCCATCAAGAGAAGACATCCAGCACGAGAAGCTGGCCGAGTGGATGCGCGAACACAAGCCCACTGTCACCCATCTTACCCCTGCAATGGGTCAGATTTTGGTAGGTGGTGCATCGGCCGAGTTCCCCAGTCTTGAGAACGTCTTCTTCGTCGGCGATGTTCTCACCACAAGGGACTGTCGTGCTCTTAGAAAGCTGGCGATCAACGCCAACATCATCAACATGTACGGCACCACTGAGACGCAAAGAGCTGTCAGTTACTACGAGATTCCTTGCCGTGCGAAGGAGCCAGACTATCTTGATAAGCTCAAGGACACTGTTCCGGCCGGTACGGGTATGCAAAATGTCCAGCTTTTGGTGGTGAACCGCGAAAATCGGGCGGAGCAGTGCAAGGTGGGAGAGGTGGGAGAGATATTTGTCCGCGCTGCTGGTCTTGCGGAGTAAGTACCACTGGTCAACTTCTTTAACGACAGTTACTAATAACAGCCACACAGGGGCTATCTCGGTGACCCAGCACTAAATGAGCAAAAGTTCTTGATGAACTGGTTTGTTGACAATGAGAAGTGGGTCGAGGCTGATGCCAAGGCCAGCAAGAACGAGCCCTGGAGAAAGTACTACAAGGGTCCCAGAGACAGAATGTATCGGACCGGTGACCTGGGCCGGTATCTCGAGTCGGGTGATGTTGAGTGTGTGGGCCGTGCCGATGATCAAGTCAAGATTCGCGGTTTCCGTATCGAATTGAACGATATCGACAGCAACTTGAGTCAAAACCCCCTCATCCGCGATTGCAAGACCCTTGTCCGAAGAGATCGTAACGAAGAACCAACCCTGGTCAGTTACATTGTTCCCGAGAGCAAGGAGTGGGCTCGCTGGCTCCATGACCGCGGGCTAGCTGATGTCGATGATGAGGGCCTGGAGATGGGTCCGGTCACAGTCTTCTTGAAGAAGTACAGGCGGATGCAAACGGAGGTTCGCGACCACTTGTCTACACGCCTGCCGACCTATGCTGTACCGACTATCTACATTGTTCTGAACAAGCTTCCCCTGAACCCCAACGGCAAGGTTGACAAGCCCAATCTTCCTTTCCCCGACATTGCCGAGCTTGTCGAGGACGCATCGGAGGAGGATCTTGAGAACTGGGGGTCGCTCACCGAGACAGAAAGGACCATCGCGCAGCTTTGGGCTGACATCATCCGTGGTCTGAATCCCAAGGCGATCAAGAGAGAGAACGGCTTCTTTGACCTCGGTGGGCACAGTTTACTGGCCCAACAATTCCTCCTCAACGTTCGCAAGGGCCTCAACGCTGATGTCTCGATCAACACCCTCTATGAACACCCCAGCCTGGCAGGATTCAGCGCCCAGGTCGACAACCTGCTTTCGAATGAGGGCGGCACTGTGACAGCTGAAGCCGGAGAGGAGGCTTATTCCAAATCATTGGAAGAGCTGTTGCAACAGCTTCCTGCCAAGTATCAATCGGCTGACCGAGCGGCACTTGATTCTGCCGAGCAGGTGACAATTTTCCTTACTGGTGCCACCGGTTTCTTGGGCTCGTACCTCGTTCAGGAAATCCTTAGCCGTACCGCCAAAAATGTCAAGCTCATTGCCCACGTTCGTGGCGCCAAGGAGCCCGGGGCGGCTCTCACCAGACTTCAGCGCTCTCTGCAAGGTTACGGTCTGTGGAAGGACGAGTGGACTGGGAGGCTGAGTGCTGTCGTGGGTGACCTGTCTCAACCCCAGCTTGGCATCGACGATGCTACGTGGAAGACCCTCGCGGACGGGGCCGATGTTGTCATCCACAATGGTGCCACTGTCCACTGGGTCAAGAGATACCAGGACATGATGGCTGCCAATGTCCTGTCGACCCTCGATGCCATGAGGCTTTGCAACGAGGGCAAGCCCAAGGTATTCTCGTTCGTAAGCTCAACCAGCGTGCTCGACACGGATTATTACATCAAGCTGTCAGAGGACTCGACTAGAACCGGCGAGGGCGCCATTCTGGAAAGTGACGATATGAGCGGCAGCAGCACTGGTCTCGGCACAGGGTATGGTCAGTCCAAGTGGGTGTCCGAGCAGCTGGTCCGCGAAGCAGGCAGGCGCGGTCTGGTTGGCTCGGTTGTCCGTCCTGGATATATTCTTGGTGACTCGGAGACTGGCGTCTGCAACGTTGACGACTTCTTGATCCGCATGCTCAAGGGTTGCATCCAGCTCACCTCGCGTCCTCACATTATCAACACTGTCAACGCTGTTCCAGTCAACCACGTTGCGCGCGTCGTTGTGGCGGCTGCTTTGAACCCTCTTGCCGGTGACGAGGACGGCAATGTCCACGTTGTTCATGTCACGGCCCATCCTCGCTACCGTATGAACGAATATCTCGCCTCTCTCGAATTCTACGGTTTCGATGCCCCAGAAATCAGCTACGAGGAGTGGAAGAACAAGCTCGAGCAGTTCGTGAGCGCCGGTTCGCTTGAGAAGGATTCTGAACAACACGCTCTCATGCCACTGTTCCATTTCTGCATGAACGACCTCCCTGCTAACACCCGCGCCCCTGAGATGGACGACAGGAACGCGGTCGCCATCCTCAAGGCCGATGCTGACAAGTGGACTGACGTCGATGACAGCACTGGCCATGGTGTCAGTCGGGATGATGTCGGCAAGTACCTCAGCTATTTGTCTGCGATCAAGTTTATCGGGCTTCCCACCCAGAGGGGTAGGCCTCTGCCTAAGCTCAAGCCAGAGGTCTTGGAGTCATTGGCCGTGGGCGCGGCTGGTGGTCGTGGAGGCGCTCACTAAGTTTCTTTCTGAATGATTGCGCTATTTGTCACCGGTATAGACAAAAGTTTCATTGCACATATGGGAAAATGGCGTGGGTGAAATTAGGTAACGGGATCTAGAGACAGATGAGGAATGACACAAGCGTTGCTTTTTGGTTTATGGCATGTTGCTTCGTCGCTACTTCGCTCCAGGTATCATGATGACAGTGAAACAGCCTCATATGCTTTCTCACGTCACTTACATCTCACCGCTCCCACCTCTGTTCCTCTTAGCATGGCGTCGCTTTTATTCGCACTTGCGGATCGATATTGTGCTTTATCATTACTATGCTGCTCAAACTTATACTCAGAACCCGTTTGTACATCCTTAGTCCATTAACCCGACACGATGCGCCTGTTGTAGTTCATCAAGTCAAGGAGAGACTAACAGGATCAATTAGAACTTATCCCAGTTCCTGTCAAAGACTTTGAGGGTAGCTTCAGCAACCTTGTCACCTAGCTTCACCCCCTCAGTCCCAGCAAAGGTGAAGTGGATCTATTTCATAATGTTAGCCACCTGTCGAACATCGTGTACAAAACAAAAGAAAGTGAAAAATGAAAACACTTACACCACCATACTGCCTGCTAATGCTATTCTCCTCATTGGCAAACTGAACACTGGTGTACCTCCTGGTAATCACGCCCCGGTTGTCGAGCGTCACATTGCTGCTCCAGGTAGCATCAATCCTGTCGCCCTTGTTCCAGGCCTTGATGACGTGGGCCGCGGCAGAGCCAAAGGTAGAGTGGGTGGAGACGTAGTCCGGGTGGGAGGGAGTCGGGCGGAGGAGGGGCACCCAGGTGGTGTCGGTCTCGTTGCGGCCCGACTTGAGCCAGATGTCCGGGTAGTGAACCGCCGTGACGGGGCGCCAGCCTTGGTAGGCGTACTTTACGTCCCAGGAGGCGAAGCCGGCGTTGGCGATGGCGTAGTTGAGCTGGGCGTAGAATTTGGCGGATTCGAGGGGCTTCTTGTCGAGCTTGGAGCCGACGATGGCGCCGGCGAAGCGGTTCCATCCGCTGGGGGGAGGTTAGACAATGTGTTGACTGAGGAGGGGGGGTAAAGGGGGGAGGCTTACGTGACGGAGGATTCACGCCAGAAGTAGGCGGTGTCCGTGTCGTAGGTGGACCGGTTGGCGGAGTTGAGGGCGCCGACGGACTTGACGAAGAGGAAGTCGGCTTCGTACTCGGCGGAGTCGGTCTTGGGAGGGAGAGGGGAGCGGAAGCGGGTGATGTCGCCCAGGGCAGCAAAGGGGCGGGTGAAGCGGGCTTGGGGGGTGTCCGGGAGAGGAGCACCGCCAGGGGTTGACTGGTAGACACCTGGTCGCTCAGGGCCGAAGGTGAAGTCGACAAAGTTGACTAGCTTGTCGTCGGCGCGGGCTCTGGCTACCTTGGCAGCGGCATCTTGACCGGTCTTTGCGGCTTGCTTGCCCTTGTTGGAGTTGGGGTCAAGTCCGATGAGGGGGATGACAGCGCGAAGAGCGGCATCCACTGGGGCGTACTGACGGGAGCCGTGGTAGACCCAGAGAATAGCATCGTGAGCGGCATGTGAGATGGCCAGCTGCTGAAACTCGAGGCTCTCGCGCTTGGAGTTCACAGCTGCCTCATAAACGGCACCCTGGACAACAGCTGTGTACCAGCCTGAGGGTGGAGAGGAGAGACCTCCGGTGGCATTGACGACCACAGCGGACTGGTCAACCCTGGAGGCAAGGTCAGAGCTGTTGGACACTCATGCATATGAACTTGAGAGTACGTACCAGTAGTAGACAATATCGGTGGGGAAAGCGGCATTGGCCACGCCCACGACTGCAGCGACGGTCCCAAGTGAGAACTTCATGTTGTATTGCGGTGTCGACCGGCAGATCGAAGATACTGGAAGCTCTATACAGACAGGTGAAGGACGGTGGCTTTCGATCAGCCCGCTCGCAGAATGCAGGAACCCGCAATGAACTGCCTTGTCGGTAACTCGACTGTTGATCCAGATGGAGGACGGTTATAGAGCCGGAAGATAAACCGGCATTTATACATGCCGTTTTCTGTCCCCGGCTCATCATGTTATTGTTGACTCCAAAATCACCATCGCGGGCGAGGTTGGGGTGCTGCTGCAGAGTGACGCATGGCGTCAGCTGCAACTCCGATTACTCGAGAATCAATACTGTGGGGATGAAAGATGAACGTGCTCTCTTGGTAGCCGGTATTTGTCTTGTTGCCTGCCATTTTGGGCGTCCTTGGCAGTGTAACTGTGCTTGTGTTTGGCGGTTTGACCATTCATGCCACGCCGTATACCGTTGCGGTCGGCCAGCCAGAGTGCGCCCCGCGGTATGGCGACATCTGCGGCGTTTCTTTGTGCTGATTTATAAGGTCGATCATAATACAACAACACAGCGCAGGGATGCCATCGTCAACAATCATGTCGGTCTGTCGCCATCTGCCCAAACCTGTTTGTCCATCGAAACCCCCACGATATGTTGATCTGGAGGTCGGGTTCTGAATACTGACATTGCTGGCGCCCATCTGCTTTTCAGGTTGGTTTTGGTGCGCCGACGAGGGTGCATCTCGGTGTGCTGGTCTGCCATGTCGCCATGCCTCGGCCGAGATCGTGGGGGTTGCTGTTGATCGACAAAGTCAGATCTGGGGTGCTCGCTGATTGGATGCTGATTCCAATCTTCTTGATTTCTGAGGACGAACATAGGTAGGTACCTAGCCTTGCACTGATCGTCCTCTTCAAGTTCGTTCAGCCCCACCATCTTTCCCGCAGCTGCGGCGTCTCCTGAGTCTTCGGTACCATAAATTTGTGCATTAATCAGATCTCTTTGCCCCAAAAGTCCCCAGGAATGAATGGCCTAGGGTTTGCATCTGCCGCGGCACGGGACCAACACAGAGAGCATATTCTATGTCCATATATTGGCCTGCGATGATAAAGCGCCAAGATTGGCGTATGGGAACAGAGATGTAAGGATTGTTAGATTGATTAATAACGCAGCAACAAGTCACGAACTACTGGCGGCTGACAGCTTTTAGCCGGGCGAACCAACATCGGCGCCTCCTATATCTGATCCCGAACATATCCAGGATCAGCAACATACAGCAGCCATGTGGCACGCTCTCCCGCCCACAAGGTGTGCGTCTGGGCAGATCCGAAGGCATGCTAGGTGTGCAGAAATCTGGGGCAGAGCTATCGGTGGTATACGAATTGATTGGGCTGTTTATTGTGGCCTGACTGACATGCGCACAAGGCAGCTCAAGGGTCCTGGCATTTAGCCTTCTACTATCGAAAATGGCCCTCTTGGAGGCGAATTTCATATGCCTTTCCAACTTATCCATTGTCTTCACCCGTAGAGTCACATTGCTCCCCACAAGGATCCTTTTGCTCGGTACTTGTTCCCCTTCACCAAGAGTCTTTGTTAAAGTTGATAAAGTCGGCTGCAAATACCATGGAGTTTCGCTTGGGTTGTGAGGAACTTGCAACGTCGGCCCAACCCAACGCCGTTGTCTTCTGAGATGAAGATTCCAACAAATACGGTGCTCCCATTTGCAGCATGGGCTGCACCCAGAGCATCCATCAAGGGCGTGCCGGATATCCTATCTAAGTCGGCACAAGATGTTATTCAGGCCGCCGGCCCCAGCGCCTCTTGCGAGTGGTTCACCCAACCGATCGACCACGGAAATCCTGGGCTTGGGACATGGAAGCAACTGTACTGTGTGAATCCTGCCAAATGGGCAGGCCCAGGGTCTCCTGTGGTGCTCATGACCCCGGGCGAGACACCAATCTGGGGTTCCATCACGCCTGCTCGCGGCTATACGTTCCTAGATAACACGACCATGACGGGGTTGTACGCCCAGGCTATCGGAGCCGCCACTGTTGTCATTGAGCGTAAGAAAGTCGCTTCGTGGTGTCTTTTTCCAGCTTGCTAACACGCTGAGTGTCACAGATCGGTACTTTGGCGGTTCCTCCCCTTACGATGGCTTCGACGCCGAGACCTTGCAGTATCTTACCATGGATCAAGCCGCCATGGACATGGTCAACTTCGCCCAGAATGTTGTCTTTCCGTTTGAAGACGCCAAAACCAGTGTGGCGACCAAGGTGCCATGGGTTTACTTTGGTACATCGTACGCGGCAACTCTCGGTAGCTGGATCGAGCATAGCTATCCCGGAGTGTTTTATGCGTTCCACCTCAGCAGCGCCATTGTGCAAGCAAATACCAATAATTGGTACTATTACGACACAATTCGGAAGGGGATTGACTCTTACAGAAACGATACACGTTGCACGGTTGCGCTCAATGAGGTGTCGGAGTATGTCGACACGTATTTACTGGCATCGACCCGGAACGAGACGGAGGTACAAGCACTGAAGCTGTTGTTCGGTGCCTCATTTCCCATCGAGGATGATGACTTTGCTTAGTATGATTGATCTTCTGTTATCATCATCAATGCTACTGCTAACAAATTCCAGTGCAATTGCTACGCCATTTCGCTACTGGCAAGAGACAAATGGCTATCACGACATTCTGGAAATGTGTGATGCTACTGTTGAGTCACAAGAAACCGAAGCGAATGAGGTTCTGGGAACGGTTCCAGCGTCGGTCGGGAGCTATGCAGCATACTTCAGGATGAACTTCAGGCAGTCAAGTAAGCTACCAGCCCACGCTTCAACCTGGGCTCGAAAGTACTAACGTCTCTACAGCTTGCCAGTATCTCAACACCTGGGGTCAGGAGGATCCCCTTTGGTGCCTCAACACACATTACGAATGGAACCCCTACTTCATCGCAAGAACTCTTGGAAACCCCTGGCGCACCTGGTACTGGTTCCTATGCAATGAGCCCATTGCATCATGGGCCACTGGTGCGCCAAAGGAGTCGCTCTCCATGGTATCACGTAAGATTGACGCTCAGTATTGGCAACGGCAGTGCGAACTTCACTTCCCCGCCACACATGGTGAGAAGTATGGGAGCGCCAAGGGCAAAACGCCCACTACGTTGAACGAGGAAACGGGGGGCTGGCTTCGGAACTCGACCAGGGTGATTTGGACTAACGGGTAAGTGACGCATTTCTTTGCTGCGACGATGTCGATCCGTTTTACTGACCCAAATATGTCTGCCAGTGAATTCGATCCCTGGAGAGGAACGAGCATGTCCAGCGAGGTTCGAACAGGCGGTGTGCTGCAGTCCACCGACAGCGTTGCTGTTTTCCTCATCAAAAACGCGGTCCATGGTGATGATGCATTCACCGCTCGTGCCCTTACGAGCCTTGGAATCAAGCCCAATCCCGAGGTGGTAAAGGTGCAGGAAGAATCAGTTCTGATTGTTAAGAAGTGGGTGGCGGAGTATTATGCGAAGCAGAGCAGCTCGTAAGAGCTCTTGCGGTAGTGTCAAATCAGTAGACGCAATGATCTCCTTGTATGGCCTCTGAATTGAGAAGATTAAAGCAAGTGTACTTCATCGTCCGGCTGTGCCCATTCATGCATGAGGAGAATAGTCACCATTCACATGCTGCAGTCGGGCTGGGGCTTTGACATGCATAGCCACCCCCAAAAGACTCGGCTGTGCTAGGGGATAAGGTAGGCAGATTGAGAGCCTATAGGCCATCTGCTAATGCCGGTTTAAAACTTATGGCTGGGCATCGTTGGGCAAAAGGAGGGGTTGCCGTTGGGTGTTCCTCCTGACTCTCCTTACTCTGTTCGTCCACCACCTTACGCTTCCATGTCAAAAATGTCTTTCTCCCCTCTTTTGAACTACTCGTTGTTTGAACCCTTTCCAAACTAACGTTTTTTGACATTCAGATCGACTCTTAGACCATGGCAGAAGGTCTGGCGGTTGCAGCGAGTGTTATCGCTGTCATCCAGCTCACCGAACGGGTGGTCACGGTTACCAAGTCATATATTCAGCACGTCAAGAACTACCCCAAAGAGTTCCGTGCCATCTCGGTGGAGATATCCTCTCTCAAAATTGTCCTGGGCAGTCTGACATTATTTGTGAATGATGCCAGGGATTTGGAGGATGCGGCAATCTTGACGACTCTCCTCAGCAGAGAAGGACCAGTGAATGCCTGCCAGGCTGCCTTGGAGAAACTCGAAAAGTTGATTTCACCGGTCGCTGAGACATCTGGACCTGCAGGAACCCCGACGAAGGGTTTAGATCAACAGCGGGTTCGGGAAATCTTCCAGAGACTGAAGTGGCCGAGCCAGGCATCAAATGCAAAGCAACTGCTGGAGGAGATCATGCGGCACAAGACGACGATTAGTCTCGGTCTCGGTGGGGAGATACTGTGAGTGCATTCTTGGTTTATGACTATGGCGAAAAGGCTTGGATGATACTGATATTTAGATAGGCGAGACATTACTGAAATAAAGCGTGATCTGAAAGAAGTTCGCAGAACAATAGGAGGTTGGTCCACTGATTATTCTAAAGGATTAGATGTCATCATACTAAAGCGAAGCTTTCTCGCAGCCAACGATCGACAGAGCATATGCAGTTGGCTTGAACAGACGAATCCATCCACCATTCACAACTCTTCAACCATGCTCTATGAGCCTGGTACCGGAGAATGGGTCTTGCGCTGCAAAGAGTGGAATGCATGGATCCAACAGAAGTCGCAGCGCTGCCTCTGGATAAGTGGAATTTCTGGTGCTGGAAAAACCATTCTGGCATCTCACCTGGCTGAGACCCTCCGGAATCAGTGCAACAACAACCCAAGCCACGAGATGGTGTACTATTACTGTCACCACAGTCATAACCAAGATGAGTCGATACCCATGATTCGATGGCTTGTAGCGCAACTTTGTCGGCGCACAAAGCTCATCCCGACTTGGATGGAGGAGGCGTTCAATCTCGGTGTACACCCTCGATATGACGACCTCTTTAACTGTCTTGCGACTATCCTACAAGACTCAAAGCTTCAAGTCGTGTTTCTTGTTGTCGATGCGCTTGACGAGAGCGAAAGTCAACGTAGAATCCTCACTGCTATTCAAGAACTTGCCACAGATGACCGATTCAAAAAGCTTCGTCTCCTGACGACAAGTCGGGAATACCCCGATATTGAGGAGGTCCTATCGCCAATCTCACAGCACATATCAATGTCGAACAACGAACATGTTCAGGCTGATATCAATCGGTTCATTGTCACCAAGGTGTCCTCAGATCAGAAACTTCGTCGATGGCCTGATGAAGTTCGCTCCGAGGTGGAACAGGCCCTGTCGCAGGGGGCACAGGGCATGTTCCGCTGGGTGGTGTGCCAACTAGATATTGTTCGACGGCTAAAGAATGTGGATCGTATCCGCGCTAATCTCAAGAAGCTTCCTAGAACAATATTCGAGAGCTATGAGAGGATATTCTCGCTGATCTCGGAGGAAGATAAGCCTGTGGTTCGACATGCTCTACATTGGCTCCTATTCTACGGGGCAGCGTATCGACCATCAATACCAGGAACTCTGCTAGCTGATGCTTGTTCACTCCTCGATATTCTTGAAAACCATCAACTTGGACCATATGATGTCGATATCATCAAAGAGAGCTGTGGTTGTCTCGTGCGTTTCGAGATATTTGAGCCTCGCGATCAACGGGACTTCTTCTGGAGAGCAGGTTACTCTGATCAACCCGAGGACTTCAGGCTACTCGACCACTTCGATTTTCTCCAGCAGTTCAGGAGATCTAATTACGGTAATAAAGTTAGACTGTTTAAGCGGAAGGAACCGCGTTTCAAAGTCACGATTGCTCATTATACAGTCCGCGAATTCCTGGAGTCTAAAATTTCTCCAACACAGTCTGCTTACTTCTTTCGTGCAGTCTCTGAGCAAATGATGGGATCGCTTCTTGCTATTGTCCTGGAAACTTCAGTGTCAGCAAATCATACCCAAGACACGCATGGTATCAAAAAACATTGCGACTATGAACGCACGGCAATCATGGTGTCAGAACTCAGATTGCGGACAAGGCTATGGGCATTTTCTTGTCTAATGTTAGCCGAGATTTTGAGCAGCCAATACAAGGACGGTCAATGGCACTCGATTCTTCTTTCACAACCTGACGCCCTACTTCGATTTCTAGACCCAGCTAAGCCACATTTCCCACTTTTTGTGAGATTGATGAATGATCTAGATGGAGTGAATATGAATGCATATTGGTACAATTGGAGGATTGAGGATATCAACTTCAACAACGCCATACAATCCAACCCTCCCCTGCTCTACCTCGTTCTTTTGCAGCTTGAGCCGCTAGCGAAAAGGTTGATCGATGCTGACAAATCTCTTCTAACAAAACGAATCACTGCCACTGTCAGGTACCTGAGGCCTTTATTTTCCTGGGAGTGTTTCCAGTTTTCTGGCGGGCCCCAAGTCCCGGATCGACGCGCAGCTACCGGCACAGTGGTCGAAGTGTTGGCGCAGCTTGGTGTACATGCAAATGCCCCGGAAGCTTGGTGTTATCTTTACGAAAATTTCTCTCCGAATATGGAAGTAGGTTGTTTGTTAGTCAACCGCATCTCCTCACATACAGTGTCGAAGTTAGAAGGATACGCATCCGCGTCTTGGTGGAAAAGGACGAACGACTACTTACAGGACCTGATAGGACGATGTAACGACCTGGAGGGATTTTACATAACTCCGCTGCAAGTGGCTGTTTCATCGGGCAATTTTGAAATAGTGAAGGAGCTTCTTCAGGCTGGTGCTAACCCTAACAATGTTGGAGATCCGAACCAAACAGGATGGGATGCGGGCTCCGCCTTTGGGGTTTTAAACCGGCTTCACGGATACTCACCTTTAAGCGTGCTTCGAAATGTTTGGCCACGTGATGGTAGTAAAGGACTCTACGGCAGCCCTCCTCAGGAGATGGGGACAGAAGATTATCCTGACTACTGGGTCGAAATTGCCAAGACAGAAGAGTTGTTACTATCCTACGGCGCTGAAGAAAGGGTCCCGGACATGGACCACCAGCCCATTAAGCCATCACCAACACGTTCCGAAACCTCGGCTTCCCCTCCTTCATCCCCTCAAACGCCTCATTCACCCTCTTCAGCGGAAATCTCTCAACAAAACACCTCACCCCATTCCTCATCGCAAACGCCACCGCCTCCTCCCCATCCACCGCCGTCCCCGTCGACCACCCACTCACCGACGCCCCCTTGGTAACCATCAAAAAGGTATCAAACTCCACGCCCCCAACCGGCGACAACACAATCAGCTTCCCCAGATTCGCCAGTCCCCCCAGAATCCCCCCAACAGCCTTCGCATTCGGCACCGTACTCACAATCACCTTCGCCCCTCCCAACTCCTGCAATCTCTCCACTGGATCCTCCGCCAACGCATCAATATACCCCTCCGCCCCCAGCTCCTTCATCACCAGCTCCCTCTTGTCAGATCCTGTCGAGATGCCTATAGTGCGGTACCCCATCGCCCGGGAGTACTGAACCGCAAGGTGACCCAAACCGCCAATACCCTGAACCGCAACGATACCCTCCTCCCCGGGGATGATCCCGCTGTGGCGGAGCGCGTTGAAGACGGTTGTCCCCGCGCAGAGGAACGGGGCGGTGGAAGCGGGATCGGCGTCGGGGGGGACGCGGGAGACGGCTTCGGACCGGAGGAGGCAGTACTCGGCGTACCCGCCGTTCATGGAGACGCCGTTGATGGCCTCGTTGGCGCAGTACTGGTGGTGGCCTCTTTGGCAGGAGGGGCAGGTGCCGTCGTGGCCTGGAGGGAGTAAGACGGGGTGAGTGGATTGTGTGTGAAAGAGTGGATGAAGGGTGGTGAAGGGGGTTGAAGAGGAGTTCAGAGGGTGAAATGGTGAAATGGTGAAAAGGGGTAATGGGGTAATGGGGTAATGGGCTAAAGGTGGAAACATTGCAGATATGATTACATGCGGAAGGAGCAAGGCAGAGACGATGGGGTAAAAGGAAGGAACGTCGATGAGAAGGAGCCACAAATGGAAAGCACGCCATGTGAAAAGGTGGACCAAAGGAAGGAACGTCACAAGGAGGAAGGAACACACCTCCATGCCAGCCACCACCAACCCTGTCACCCACACTAAACATCGTCACTCCCTCACCCAACGCCGCAACCTCACCGATAATCTCATGTCCCAGAATCCTCGGAAACGTCGTTGGGATGAGCCCTGCCGCGACGAACGCATCCGTGTGGCAGATTCCACAAGCAAGAACCTTGACCAGAACCTGTCCCGGGCCGGGAGGGACCAAGGGGAGAGATTGAAGTTCGAGTGGCTGATTAAGACCAGTCAGAACAGCTGCCCGGAATGTCTTGGGGAGGTTGCTGGGGGGTGGCATTGTGGGGAAAGTTGACGAATCACGGCGGGTTGATGAATGATGTGGGAACGAGGCCTGGAAGTCGGAGATTGAATGGAGAGGCTTGCGAACGTGGACGGGGTGAAGACGGAGACATGACGAGATGAATGCGCGGGCGTGTGGGCTTTGGTAGAGCCCGGTGGTCATCGTAAATGGGGGCTGTAGGTTGTTCGTCGTTGGATATCATGTAGATCAGGTTGCTTACTCAGTTTGATGTAATCAGAAATTGTGGTTATCAGATCGAGGTCGGAAGTGGGAGGACATACTGGGACGTGCGGATGGTTATCGTCAAGCTGATGTCATGGGTGTCGGTGTTCACTAAACAATTTACCAGCCTTCTTGTTGTTCACTCCTCTTCTAACTCTTGTTCAGTAGTTCATACATGTATCTATCACCTGGATATTCATGATGACATTATATATATCCGACGAACAGTTGAACCGTGGGCAGTGGGCCAGCAGCTGATGGGAAAAGCGCCAGCCAAGTCCGAGTAACTAGGTAATTCTTAGTATTACCACCCCATTTGCCTTAATTAGGGTTCAAGTCAAGTATCTCGTTGTCATCATACTGCTGCAGCTACTGATTGTGGTCTGCGGTTGACAGGATGTTCAGTGGTCAACCGATGTTTAAAGTAACCCTAACCCTGATCTCAGTGTCAAGCATTCAGGGGCAATTCAGGGGTAAGCCAGTCAAGTGGGTCTAACCCCTAAGCTAACAAAGGAATTCACCCTTCAGCAGCATACACATCCCGAATGAACCTATCTGCCTCCTCAATAATTCGTACACTTTGATCCACACTTGGTGAGCTCGGCCCGCCAGAGATTTCCTGCCATTCCTCCAGCAGCTGTATGAGATGTTCTCCTGCAGCCAAGACCTCGGGTCCGATGAGTGTGCGCAACAACGGTATCTTGCAAGCGGCCAAAAGCACAAGCATCGCTCCTGCCATTCTGTAGAGATATCAGTTGCTGAGCCTTTTGGGGTAGGTGAGTGGGTACACCTACGAGAGAGAACAGATCCATGTGTCGACGAGAACTGTTTGGGAAAACCCTCTCAAATTGAGAATGTGAAGAAGACACGCGTCGAGGCACGCTTTACAATTCTTGAAAATCTCTGGTTTTTGAGTTGCCGTAGGGTTGAGACCACCATTTCCGTAATCTGGCAGATTCACAAGCTGTCCGCTAAGCATCCACATGAGATATCTGACAGGTCAGTGGCACAGTTGTGGTGGGGCTAGAAGAATGGTGATGTGCAACTTACGGCCGATATATCACACTTCTACAAGTCAAATATCGCTGCCTCAAGAACCTCCCATGCTCGGTTCCTTCGCCAACGGATGGTCTTGGGTGCGTCCTGCTGTCGATTTCGGGTACCTCAAACGCAAAAGCCGCAGGAAGCACGTCCCGCCACTCATCCAGCTGATGGTCGAGCTCCGCAACCACAGACGGAAAACGGCTGATGTCCATCCCAGCACCGGTGTCTTTTGCGTACAGAAGCTGGTGGACACGGTTCAGCAGACGTCTCATGGAGATGCATGCCAGGAAGTACAGTGACGACAGCTCCTCGTCCATCGGGCGGTCATGGGTGTGGTATGTATCTGCTGGCAATGACACTGATGATTCGATCCTGGCGATGCCCGATGTTGGTACGTGGGAAAGCTCGGCGAGATAATCTGACTCTAGTACGTAACACGCCCAGAAGATTCGTTTCGTTCTCTCTTGATCTTCGGGGTCGGCAAGGTCAGATTGTGGGAGAGGACTGTTCGAACGCGGCACATATGAGGGCAAATGTGAATTCGAAGTAGCTGAGTAGGATAACAGTAGGAGGCATTTTGTCGCTGCCGATGAAATGTACTGCCATGCTTGAAGCGGTCGTCGAAGAAAGGCGAAGTATATTCTGTCAAGACACCCAGCAATCCCACTTAGCATGACACAGTAGGTAAGTAGACACCGTTGCTGGAAGAGTGATAACCTACGCTGTGAAGAATAAACACTGACTTGCTGTTGAGCTTACATCAGCATAAACCACATAAAGCATCTTCAGAGCTTCTTCAAAGAAGAGGTCTCCTTTTTGTCGCGCCAAACCCTTGTCGTCCTTTCCTTTGTAGCTGGGCAGGCCTGAAGCCGTGACAAGCCCAGAAGTAACCTCACTAGCATAGCCCAATGCCATAGTTAGTAAGGCTAAGCAAACACGCGGGCTTTCTTCCTCTCTGTAACGGCCACTGAGAAGGATTTCTTTGGCCTCGGCAAGTTGGAGCAGTGACATAGTTGGGTACCAGAAATTAAGGTTGTAGGAAAAGTAGTTGAAAGTAGCATCGACGCTGCTTTCGGTGACGTCAAATAGAGCATCTCGCGCCGAGCTACTCTGGATTTTCCATGAGGCCCGTGCCTTCTCGAGCTGAAAGATAGGTACGTATTGAGTTCGAAGGCTGGGGAATGCGTCAAAGTGTGGCCACTGTAGGACTGACTCCGTGGTGGATGTGTGCCAGGATTCTAGTACTGCGTTCTCTAGCTCGTTGGCCGTCGTTTCGTTTTGGGATAGCCCATACTGCCCAATGCTCCTTGTACGTTTGCGGGGGTGCTTTTGAATACAGGCAGGGATTTCAGCTAGTGGGCTACCCGAGAAACTCGTTGTTCTTGTCGACGTTGATGGAATCGCAGCTGCCATTGGCTGAAGCGAAATCTTTTAGGTGCATGTAAGCCGGGTGGTGGAGAAGGGGACCTGCATGTGGTGAAAGACCTACAAGAGTGGCGTTCATTTCTTGCAGAAATCTCTCTACACGTAATACGCCATCCAAGATCAAATCGCTCTTCCCTCTCCTTCATTCCCACCGCCAGTTAGTACAGTACTCAGCATCGCGTCGGACCAGGAGTTGACTAACGAGTTGGCTTCCGAGCCGTATGTGCAATCATTGTCGGTAGCAGCACAGGCGGTACAAGGGTCTTTGCCATCACATCTAGGCGCCAATATCATGAGCATGGTTCCGTTTAGTATTCGAGCGCCTGGGATTTGAAGCACCAACCTGACCTTTCGTGCCCGACACAAGTCACACTATGAGGTTGTATCAGTTTACGCAATGGGGCAAACAAGACGAACAAGCACATACAGCATGTGACGTGCGCAGTCTCTTTCTTGCCGGTTCGCCTGAATATCCGTGATCGGCCATCCCGATACGTTAAGAAGCACAGGCTTCTACTTGGCAAGTTTGTGGTGAGAGATCTTCATGCACTCCGAGGCGGACCGAGATGGATCAGGGGATCATAAGGTTGGGGGAAAACTGGGTCTCAACTTGAAATCCAGGGGAACATGGACCCTTAAGCTTCTTTTGCATGTCGTGCGGAGAAAGCGGGGATAGCAAGGATAAATTGGAGACTCCTGATCATTCTGAGTAGCATCCGAGGAAATTTACTGAAAGCTCAAGCGCGCCGCCATTTCTTCGGGCCTTTGTGGTCCGTTGTTTAGTCAAGAATCAAGCGTCTCAACTGTATGTATTTCCCGTAGGTACTTGTTGAGGTACCATAAAGCAGTAGTCAATCTGCATTTGCGCGTGTTCCTTGATCTCAATCGCATACCGAACAGATCTAAATACATCAAGTCCTCATTCGTTACCAGCAGCCCGGTTCTTACATATCTGACATTCCTAAGGGTCATGATCAAGTTCGGTAGCTGGATTCGCACCCACAGTGTTCAGTACCGTCTGAGCACTCCTCTTCTGCAAGCTCTTTTTGACTGGGTTGGGTGCAGAAAATACTTCTTCCATCTCCTCCAGGGTTCTGTCCTTGGTCTCTGGAAAGAAGAAGTAGATGAAAGCTGCTTCAAACAAGTCCCAAAATACAAAAACGAGATAAAAGTAATAGCCAATCTTCTCGAATGCAGGCCCTGACGCGTACTGCAGAATTGTGGATGCTGCCGCAGAGGAAAAGTTCCCAACAGCGGTCCCTTTCGCTCTTGTTGCCGTTGGTAGGCACTCGGAGATGTACATACTTTGAAGCGGTGTCCAACCGAACGAGAACACGATACCAAATATGAATATGAAGGCGATGGTTGTGTTGGCGGCTGCCACTTGCGTGGGGTCGTCGGTTGCCATCTTGCTTGTCCCTGTGATGATGGCAAAGCAGACAGAGGCAAATACAATGGTGTAGAGTAGTAGGGCCCTTCTGCCAATCACATCTGACATGCGAGCACCAAGAACTGCTCCAAAAAGCGAAAGAACGGGATTGATTCCGTTCAGCGCCAACACGCGTTGCTCCTGGACAATACCGGCAGATTCCAGCATGGTGACCATGTAGTAAGACGATAGGGAGTTGCCGCTGATCTGGCCAAAGATACCCATCCCGAGCACACATACAAGGCGACGTCTAGCGGAGTGGGTGTTCCAGAGCTCGTGATAGTCGTACCACTTCTTGTCAGAGGCTTCAGACGAAATCTGGTTCATCATTTCCTTGATCTGCAACTGAACGATGGGGTGATCGGTCCGCCCTTCTCCATGGTAAACCGCCAAGACGTGTAGAGCGTCCTCGTGCCTATCTTGGGCCACAAGCCATCTTGGACTTTCCGGCAGCCAGAAAACACCAAGGCAGACGAGGCCGGAGGTCACCATCTGACACCAAATCGGAATGCGCCAAGCATCCAGAGTCCCGATGTAGGAGCACCCGTAAACGGTCCACGAAGCAATAATGCTCCCAATGTACCACGTACAGTTGTAAAGACCCGTCAGGGTGCCTCTCCATTTAGGGTGTGCCATTTCAGACACGTAGCACGGCGCCGAAACGCAACAAAAGCTGACCCCGAAACCGAGCACGAAGCGTCCAGCCAGAAATTGGCCGGGTGTTGTACTAGGCGCCTGGATGCAAGTCCCGACGATGACGATCAGCGCGCCCGTGAACATGCCCCAGCGACGCCCGAACCAATCGTTGACAGGGCCGGTGAAGAAGACGGCTGCGACGGAGCCGATATTGTACATGGCGAAAACCAAGCCGGTACTTGATCCTGCTGTTTTCCTGGATTTCGAGCGGTTAGTATCTTGCAATCCCTCCCGCCTCTCACAGGTAGCCCGTAGGAGTGCGACCTACATGTTGAAATACTGTTGATACGACTTCATGCCGTTGAGCCCACCCATTAGACTCCCATCATAGCCGTTGAGACACCCGCATAGGTATGCTATGGCAAGCACGAGGTAGAGACGGGCCATTTTTCCCGACCAAGGAGAGTACTTGGTGCCGTCAACGTCGTGAGCAAGTTGCACGGTGATGTCGGTGTCGCGGAACTTCGGGTCGTCATGATGGTCAGCGAATGACGCCGCCTTCTCTGTGCTGGCTGCCATGTTGTTTGCCGGGCAAAGTATCAACTACGGGAAAGAATCAACTACGGGAAAGAATGATGGCCAGCAACAGAAACATGCAGATAACCGGGACATCCATTCTTTTTGTCAGTGGCACCTGGACATCTCGTGGCTTTGGATGAGGTAGCATCCAGCCGTTGAGCACACTGCCTTCCCCGCACAGGACGTTCTCTTCATGGTCTCGATACCGGAAGGTGTGAAGCTTGAATGGGCCGGATATTGCCTTGCATGAGCTTTGGTGACATTTCTGGTGCAATGCCGATGTTCGGTGTATTAGTGTAACTATCCCTACCTACCGCCCTTCCTTGGACAGGGGTCTATTATCCGGCTCCGACACCCCCGAGCAACATTATTGGCTGGGCCAATTCTCTGGCGAAATCATCCACCTTCTCCAAGAATGACAAGAATGACCGCCCATCACCAGACAAGTCCGTAAACTCTCACCAGTGTGCGGGCTGGTGCGCTTTGATTCTGGTGTATCGTGGGAGTTTTCGCCCTCGGATGGTGACTTTTGATTCGCTTTTCAACTATAGAATCGTTGTCGAAGTTGGGGCTTTGGTGGCGTTCGCACACGCTTCACAAATGCCAAGTACGCGTTTACGTCAAACAACACTTTCCTGATCTTGCTGTCAAGCCGATTGGAGGGACATCTGACCCCTCCCAGCCTGCATAGACCCGGGAAACCTGCCGAGCTTGCTGAACCCCAACAAACCCCGCATTCTCAGTCACCCCAATTCGTATGTAAGCGATTTTTGTAGGTACTTAGTTCTAAGTAAATGGCCCAACTTTTGACGACATGGAAGTCTGACAAGAACAACTCCTTTCCCTCCTCGAAGCCCAGACATTGAAGTCACGATCATGGATGCAGCCAACCCGCCTGATTACTGCAATGAGGAAGTGTTTCGCAGAAACACACTTCCCCCGCGGTCTTACCACATCCCTGAGAACGAGTCCCTGTCACTGAATGGCCAATGGCACTTCCACTACGCTCCAGCCCCGGCAAAGAGCCCCAGTCCGACCCCCAATTCATCATCTGTTGCCTCTGAGGGTTGGACAACCATTCAGGTGCCTGGCCATTGGCAACTTCAGGGCCATGGACATCCTCATTACACCAACGTCCAATTCCCTATTCCTGTCTGCCCTCCTTTTGTCCCCTCTGAGAACCCAACTGGGGCCTATCGCCGGACGTTTTATGTACCCCCTTCTTGGAACGATCACCAGCTCCGCTTGAGGTTCGATGGTGTTGACAGTGCCTACCATGTCTGGGTCAACGGAAAATCTGTCGGATACGCCCAGGGGTCTCGAAACGCGGCCGAATTTGACGTCACTGATCTGGTGAAGCATGGCTCCCCCAATGAACTGTTTGTACGAGTTTATCAGTGGTCAGATGGGTCTTATATCGAAGACCAAGACCAGTGGTGGTTATCGGGTATGTATTCCACTGTCACGAACTACCTACGACAGCATTCTTAGTAACAATAACAGGCATTTATCGCGATGTCCATCTCATTGCATACCCACGTGAAGGATATATCGCAGACTGGTGAGAACATTACCTCCACATCTAATCTTGTCGATTCGATTCTAACATCGTTGATGTGATTACACAGGTTTCTTCGCACCGATTTGGACAATGAGTACCACAACGGCGTTCTGCAAGCCACGGTCGATATCGTTACAACTGTTAAGGCTACTCTGGCTGTCACTATTACGACTGTACCTGGCGAAGAAACGATTGCTGAGGTGACAAGAGACATCGAAAAGAGTGGATCGGTCGAACTGAGCATTCCCGTTGACAATCCGAGGAAATGGACCGCCGAAACCCCCAATCTCTACTCCGTTTCGCTGGAGCTCCGCGGTTCCGACGACGAACCTTTTCACTGGGCCAGTCAAAAGATTGGTTTCCGTAAAGTTGAGTTGAAGGGAGGGTTGATATGCGTCAACGGCCAACCAATTCAGTTCCGTGGTGTGAACAGACACGACCATCATCCTTTGTTTGGACGCGCAGTTCCCCTGGACTTCATACGACGGGATTTGCTTCTCATGAAGCAGCACAACATCAATGCCCTGCGGTGCAGTCACTACCCCAGCCACCCAAAGCTGTTCGACATCGCAGATGAGCTTGGTTTGTGGGTTATGGACGAGGCAGATCTCGAGTGTCACGGGTTCTACGACGCGGTCGGCCGCGCCCAGGGCATTCCCGAGGAAATGGACTACGAAGAGCGCAAAAAACTTGCATTCGGGAAGGCGGCTCAGTACACTAGCAACAACCCAACCTGGAAGGCTGCCTATGTTGATCGGATGGAGCAAATGATACAGCGAGACAAGAACCACCCGTCAATCATCATCTGGTCGCTTGGCAACGAGTCCTTCTACGGCCAAAACCACAAGGCAATGTATGAGTACGCCAAAAGGGTTGATCCGGGACGTCTCGTACACTATGAGGGTGACGTGCACGCCGAGTCTGCAGACATGTACTCCTACATGTATGCTTCCGTCGACAAGCTGGTGGAGCTGGCCAAAACGGAAGGAGTGAAGCCAGATGGATCTTCTGAAAAGCCAATCATCCTGTGCGAGTATGCGCACGCCATGGGTAACGGCCCAGGTTGGTTGGAAGATTATCAAGAGGCCTTCCGGTCTCATGCCCGGCTCCAGGGCGGCTTTATCTGGGAGTGGGCTAATCATGGGCTTCTCAAGAAGGACGATGACGGCAAGGAATACTATGCATACGGTGGTGATTTCGGTGACACACCTAATGACGGAACCTTCGTGATGGACGGTCTTGTCAACAGCGTTCATGAGCCGACTCCAGGCTTAGTGGAGCTTAAAAAGGTTTTCGAGCCCGTGAAGGTCACTGTTGAAGGAGACTATCTGGTCATTCAAAGTATTTACGACTTTGTCGGTCTTGACCACTTGACTGTCACCTACAAGGCAGAGCGATTGGAACTCAGGTATGATGAGGAATGGCTTGTTGTGAATTTTCCTTGATCCGAACTGACCTCGATCTAGCGCAACCGCTGTAGCCTCCGGAACTTTGAGCCTTCCATCGACGCCGCCAGGAAAGACTGCACGGGTCGAAATTCCCGCTGAAGTGCGCGCTTGGCGCGAAAGAAAAGGGCATCACGGATTGGCTGGGCCACCTATCTATTTTACTGTGTCGTTTACGCTGCGGACCGGGACTGCATGGGCACCTATTGGCCACGAGGTCGCATGGTTTCAGCATCATCTCACCAACGGCGTCGCTCATGGCCCTGATGGTGACCGTGCTCAAGACGAAAGCGAGCTTTCATTCCAGGAGACCGATGCGTACGCCACTGTCACCGGTCAGGACTTCACATTTGTGTTTGATAAGAGCTCTGGCTACTTCACGACCTGGGCAAAGGCTGGTCAGTCACTGTTGGAGCCAGATCCAAGGACTGGAGCGGCAATCATTCCATCCTTCTGGCGCCCCCCAACAGACAACGACATGAAGTTGTCCCTGCCATATTGGAAGCGGTTTGGGGTAGATGTCTTGACCAGCCAACTCCGATCTCTCAGCATCACCAAGACTGGCAGCAAGGAAAGCGGCCAGGCAGTCACGTTCATCTCGAACGTCTTCCTTTCTCCTCCGGTCCTCGACTGGGGCTATCATGCCAGGATAACCCAGACCATAAGTCCCACAGGCAATCTTCATATTGCCGTCTCCCTCAAGGCTACAGGCTCCGCTCCTGAGCACGTACCTCGAATCGGCCTCAATTTACGCCTGTCTCGCAAGTTGGATCAGGTCAAATGGCATGGCCTTGGGCCGGGCGAGTCGTATCCTGATAAGCGATCTGCCCAGCGTGTAGGAATTTGGACCGCAGAGTCCGTCTCGGAATTGCACACCCCATATGATGTTCCGCAAGAGAACGGCAACCGCATGGGCACCAAATGGGTCAGCATTACAGACCCCCATAGCTCTGGAGCAGGGATTGTCATTTATGACGGTACTTACCCAAATGTTCGTGACGAAACGCCGTTCAGCTTCGCTGCCTCTCGGTACTCGACCAAGACGATCCAAGACGCCAAGCACCCTTGCGATTTGGTGGAAGAGAATGCCACGCTTCTGAGGCTGGATCACCAGGTTGCTGGAGTTGGGACGGCAGCTTGTGGTCCTGGAGTCAGAGAGGACCTGTTAGTGAAAGTGGACAAGGACAACGAGGTCAAATTCTCGTTCAAGCTCGGACCTCTCAGCGGTTGATGGACTGCAAATGCTCTGTTGCTGCTAGATACCTTGTGATAGATCCATCGAAACAGACCTTTGCATGACATGTTAGTTGAAGAAAGATGCCAAGTGAAAAAACAACAAACCAAGAGATCCAAAGTCGAATGCAACCAGCTCAGAACCCCGCACTGCAGCCTGCAGGTGGAGATATAAGCAGGTGGTTCACTTAACCACATGGATTCCTTAGCTGGCATACCCCACGGAGCAGCACAAACACCAAACATCCCACCATGTCCTCAACAATCTACCTCAACCCCTCGGCCTCATGGCGGTACGCCTCCCCAGCCGACTCCGACACCAAATCCCAAATCCAAACCTTTCACTCCCTCCTTCCCTCCTACGCCCCCACACCTCTCCACCCCCTCCCTTCCCTCGCCAAAGCCCTAGGAATCAAGCAGGTATACCTCAAGAGCGAAGCCTCCCGCCTCGGCCTCCCTTCCTTCAAAGTCCTAGGTGCATCGTGGGCAGTCTACCGTGCCGTCCTCGACCTCCTCGGCATCAACCTGACCCCTGACCGCCGCCCCGGGTTTCCCTCCCTGGACGAGATCAGAACCGTCATCCGCCAGCAAAAGTTGGACGACTTGAAGATCGTCACAGCCACGGAGGGGAACTGGGGTCGGGCAATCACAAGGATGGCCGGATACCTTGGGTTGCAGACCGTGATTTTTGTGTCGGATCACATGCACCTCACCACTCGCGAACTGATCAGGAGTGAGGGCTTGGGGGCGGAGGTGAGGGTGGTGGAAGGGGACTATGACAAGGCTGCTGAAGAATCGAGGCGGTTCGGGGAGGAGGAAGGGAGGGAGAGGGAGAGGTTGCTGGTTTCGGATATGAGTTTTGAGGGGTACGAGAAGGTGCCTGGGGTGAGTCAAGTTTTACTTGTTGTGTCTGATCAGAGTGCGCTGACACAGCTAATTACAGTGGGTTGTGGAAGGGTACTCGACTATGCTCACTGAGTTTGATACTCAGATCTTTCAGCAAAGTGACGGGGGCGACGGTGCGACACATGCTTTTGTTCCTTGTGGGTGCGGCTCGATCGCGAGGGCCGTGACGGAGCATTTCAAAGACTCGGCGAGGGAAGATAATGTCAAAGTGGTGGCTATTGAGCCGGACAGTGCGGCTTGCTTACAAACCTCGCTTCAGCACGGGGAGATGACTACGGTGGAGACCGGTGATAAGACGATCATGTGTGGTATGAACTGTGGGACATTGTCGGGTAGTGCTTGGAAGGTGTTGGGGAAGGGTGTAGATGCAGCTGTGGTTGTTACCGACAAAGAAACGCACCAGGCGGTGGTGGATCTCGAAAAAGAGGGGGTTGAGGCCGGGCCTTGTGGTGCAGCGACGTTGGCTGGGCTGAGGAGGATTTGTGCGGATAAAGCGGCGAGGGGGAGGTTGGGGCTGGGTGAAGACGCAGTGGTGGTTTTGTTTTGTACAGAGGGGAAGAGGGAATATGAAGTTCCGGTGTAATGAATGTACTAGTAGGTCAGCGCCGAGATCCCAAGGTGGTGATCTGGCACGTCTGGCAAGAGACGGTGTGTGTATCCCTGGTCATGATAGGTCAGGCTCAAGCAGTTGAATGGACAGTCAGCAGTGGTTGTGTGGGGATTGGAACCTGGCACGACTCGCTCTCAGACCAGCATACAGCTACCTAACAGTTCCATATACCTGATGTAGGTATATCAAAATGCGGAGGTTGGATCAGACCAATAAGTGGAAGTGAACTGCATGCCGAGAAGTGCTAGACCCGACCTCGGTTACCAAAATGGCATTCTGAGGATGGCCTCTGCCAACTGCACATGTTAGTCTTGGTATTGGTCAAATGGTGCCAGCATTGCTAGCAATTGGGAAGTTCGATATCCCCGTGATAATGGGCAGTTTGGTAACTCAAGTCAATGCTTGGTTACCTAGATCAAAGCAGTGGCATCACCGGCGAGACGAACTATTTGGACTATTCCATGATGATCAGCGCCTTCCCCTTTGCGGGGGCTGAAAATTCTTCGTCTGGCCACCACGCCTTGGGTGACGAAAAAAACGCTGAATAAACTTCCAGGTTGCAGTCAAGCTCGCGAAACAGTCGCTGTTATCCATCGTCCGAGGCAGAGATGTACACAAACGATAGGCATTGATATCGCTCCACCAGAGCATTGGCAAACCCACAGCAGATGGTCTGAGGCGATTCAGTCACATGAAGTGAGACGGCAGCAACATGGTAAATTCAATTCACCGCAGGTCAGTCTGCCCGAGATCAAACCGAGAAACATGGGGCAAAGATCCAAAAAGAAGGTGACACCAGCGTCGGGCTTGGTGAAAAGCGGGCCAAGTGACGTTATCAATATCCACATGCAAGTCCACACCAAAGAGCACAGCGCGGTGCTACCACGCCTGGCAAACTGGAGCCTTATGCAGATCCCCCAGCGAATTGGCCTTCCGGGAAAACCCTTTCCTGCCAAAGTTTGAAACTTTTTGGCTGGAGTAAAACGACTGGAGTGCGGGGATGGCGGGTTCAGGGTCCTCGCAAGTGTGACAGGTTGTTTTGACGGAGATATCCAGCGGGTGTTGACGATGTGCCAAACCTAAACCCTCACGAAATCCTGAAATGGTCTAGCAATGTTATAGGATTCAACGGATTTTAGTTCGGTCCACCTCGAAATCCGGCTGGTTTGTTTTTTCCCATCGCCCAGATCATTAACTGCCGGTCAAGCTTCCCCAAGCTCCCGGCCCGAAACACCAAGAGATCTTCATCTGAATTATGACCTCATTGCACCCCACAGCCAAGAGACCCCTCGAACCCTTCACTCCCGTCTGCAAACCCGGACCTTGGCCGGAGTCTCTGATACTCACGGATGCAAGTTTCATATCCAGAGTTTTTTTTCTTTGGGGGTATCCGCGATAGGATAGCCGTGGGATTATCCTATCAAAGTTTTTCTCCGAGGTTACACCATGCAGCAGACGATGATCATAATCCAAGACTTTTTCACCAAACATGTGCACTGAATCTGGGAATGTTGGCGGAACAGGATCGTCCTCGGCTCCGCTGTATACCCTTCACCCGCCAACGACTGCGCAGTAAAAATGGGCTTTGCGGGGATTTTTGCCATCTCACATTCGCAGGAGCACGTGGAGGGTTACCTAGGTAGTGACAGGGGAATCTGCAACGCTCCACGGTGCTCGACACCGGTTGGCAACGGTTCACTCTCGCACCACGCCATCCCATCCCACACCATTCCACCGTACTCGCCGCTCACTGGTGCGTAGTTAACCGGGAGAAGGGGCCGTCCCCGGGAACCGTTACCTTTCGGGTCGGACCCGGGCAACCCATCCAGCATGCGGTGCTATGGTACCCATATAAGGCCAACGCCTGCCCCGGGCCTCCTGGTCCAGCAGATTCATCCGTCACTCCTTTTTCACTGGCAACAGCCAAAGATTCACAACCATGGCGCCTCCAACATTCATGGGCCTCTCTGGCAGGCCCTTATCCATAATGGTTTCAGCTGTTGCGACGACGGGCTTCCTTCTCTTCGGTTACGATCAAGGCGTGATGAGCGGTATCATCACGGCCCCAGCTTTTAACGAAATGTTTCCAGAAACGAAAGACAACTCGACGATGCAGGGTTTCGTCACAGCTATCTACGAAATCGGCTGCCTTGCGGGTGCCGTCCTCATGCTCTGGATTGGTGACTTGTTGGGCAGAAGAAGAGGTATCATCGTGGGCGCCAGCATCATGTTGGTCGGCGTTATTATTCAGGTTACGGCAGTTAGAAATAAGAGCCCACTTGCCCAGCTCATTGTTGGACGAGTAGTCATGGGCGTAGGGAACGGCATGAATACATCAACCATCCCAACCTACCAAGGTAAGCTGATGCCACAAAGTCATGTTGGGGCGATATACTGACAGTACCCCAGCCGAGTGCAGTAAAACATCCAACAGAGGTCTCTTGATCTGTATCGAGGGCGGTGTCATTGCCTTTGGTACTTTGATCGCTTACTGGATCGATTACGGCGCCTCATATGGACCCGCTGATCTCGTCTGGCGCTTTCCCATTGCCTTCCAGGTCCTCTTCGCCGTCCTCATTATCTTCCCAATGATGTTTCTCCCCGAATCACCGAGATGGCTCCTCAGTCACCAGCGAGTGGCCGAAGCAGACCGAGTCATTGCAGCCATCCGTGGCTACGAGGAAGGCAGCCCTGAGGCGCTCCTCGAGCGTAACCTCATTGTCGATTCGCTCCGTGCGTCAGGTGGTTATGGCCAAAAGAGCACACCTGTCAAGGCTCTCTTCACGCATGGAAAGACGCAGCATTTCCGCCGCATGCTTCTCGGGTCATCTTCTCAGTTCTTCCAACAAGTTGGCGGCTGCAACGCAGTCATCTACTATTTCCCAATCCTGTTTGAGGAGTCCATCGGCACCGATCACAACTTGTCTCTACTCCTCGGTGGTGTGAACATGATCGTCTACTCGATTTTCGCGACAACGTCTTGGTTCATCGTCGAGCGCGTCGGTCGGAGAAAGATGTTCCTCATCGGCAGTATCGGCCAGTCCCTCAGCATGGTCATCACTTTTGCTTGCCTCATCGACGGCAAGGAAATGACTGCTCGTGGCGCTGCCGTCGGTTTGTTCACCTACATCGCCTTCTTCGGCGCTACCTGGCTCCCCCTCCCATGGCTCTACCCAGCCGAGGTCAACCCCATCAAGACCAGAGCCAAAGCCAACGCCGTCAGCACCTGCGTCAACTGGCTCTTCAACTTCGTCATCGTCATGGTCACCCCCATCATGGTCGCCAACATTGGCTGGGGCACCTACCTCTTCTTCGCCGCCACAAACGCCTGCTTCATCCCGGTCATCTACTTCTTCTATCCCGAGACGGCGAAGAGGTCCCTAGAGGAGATTGACATCATCTTTGCCAAGGGCCACATGGAGAAGATGAGCTATGTGCGGGCGGCCAAGGAGCTGCCACACCTCCAGCCGGAGGAGATTGAGGGCTACTCGAGGAAGTATGGTCTTGTTGGTGAGAGCGATTCCACGACCGATGTTAGCAGCGAAGGTGACGAGAGGAAAGATGTCGAGAAGAACTTCAGCGGAACAAGTGGAAACACAACAAACAGCAGTGACGGGGCGCTGCCGGGGCCGTCGGTGGTGAATGAAGGAGGTGTAGAAGGAGGGTTTGGGGATGGAGTGAATGCCAGCAGCAAGGCTGATAATTAAAGAGAGGGCGATGAAATGATGATTCAAAGGAGGCAAGTATTGGCTATGGACACCTCCGCAGAGGCATGGGGGACTCTGCGGATGTGATGAGGGTTCAAAGATACCAGGAGCATGAAGTTTCTTGTTTTTATTTTTGGTTATGTCGTTTTGGATCATGACTCGTAGAAAGGATAGACGGGATTATGGTCGTCTGGGAGAGAATACCCCTTTTGCCTTTGTAGATATGTCCTTTTATCAAGTAATCTAGATGATTGTAGATGAAGGGGATTCGGTTTTGTTAATTTGGCGTCCTTTATGTCTTTTCCCTGATGACCGCAACAATGTGAAGTGCCCTGCAACCTAGGTAGGTCATCATCAGAGGCAGCCTTTCTTCGCAATAAACTCCTACGCTCCGGTGGCAAAGTTGAAATTTCTCACCTCGAATCAACCTTTCCATGTGCCTGGCTTTGATGAGCATCGGCCGCAGATCCAGTCGGTCGCCCAAGTCACCGCTGTGCCACCCCCCCGTAGGCCATTTGTTTTAGGAGGGTGACATACACCAAGGTACCAGGTAGTCTTGGCTGCGGAAAATGCAATCATTGGTTAATTTTTCCGATGACCAACCATTTGAAAGTTTATGTCAACAAGGAAACCGCAGTAGGTTACTCCTCTGCAAAGGGTATCTAAAGAATCAGAGACAAATTCTAGCAATCATCGTACAAACCCGGCAGTGTCGATGTTGCGCTTATTTGGCAACCCTCTCCCAGATCCCCAAAAACCACCTCCCCCCGCAAATCTCCTGCATCACCCCAACCTTCCCCGCGCACTGCATGTTACAATTCCACTCATTCCCCTTGATCGCCCTCTCCGCGATCTCGGTCCCGCAAAAGCACTTGTTCCCGTCCGACGTCCCAAACACCGTTGTTTCCGGCCCGCAAAAGTGAGCGCAGGCCTGGTTGGTCATGGCCTTGCCCTCCGTCCGCCTGGTCGAGGGGATGATGATGCGATCGACATCATTAATATAACACCCGATGTACCGGTAGTCCGTGACCGTGACATGCGTGGTGATTGCCTGGTGGGCGGTGGAAGTTGCGGACGGGGTAGTAGAATGACTGTTGTCTGGAGGTTCAGGAGCAGCCGTGACGACGTCGTCGCCACTGGCAAATGACGGAATTGCTTGCTCAATGGAGGCTATTTTGTTCCCGAGGAGTGCCGCGATCAGAGCAAGAGCTACTATGACGGCGAGAAGTAGCCCAGAGACGACGATGAGGAGGATGTTGACACGGATACCACACACTCGCTTCTCGAGGGTGGTGGAGTCCTTGTGTTCGACTACTTCGGATGCTGGTGGATACTGTTGATTCGCGTGGGACTCGGTATAGGTTGAGGCAGATGGGGGATTCTGATAGTAGGGTATTGGCGCTGTGTCGTGACCCTTCCAAACTTCTTTTCCGGTGGACTCATGAGGTAGAGGTTGTGGAATCTGGTACTAAGGACAGAATCAGCTTCCCATTCTTCAACTTTTCTTGCGAGCGACCTACCTGGTGAGACAGTGAATCTGCTTCCGTCATTGTGGAAAGCTGCTACTGTCTATGAATTACAGAACGAGAAAGCTGGGTGGAGAGCTTGACAAGCTATAAGTTATTTTGAAGAGGTCCCCTACAGCCAAGCACTCATGCCAAGGAGGTCCGGGGCATCTGCGCCACACCAAAAGTGCGACCAGCCCACATCGAATGCGAGCTGAGAATCTTGACTGGAGGATCTGAGCCCATCTGTGGGTTGAACATCAATGTTGCACTCATTAGACGCCTGCCATGTCACGGATGGTCGGCTTCAAATTACCCAAATACGACTTTTATATTTGGAAGGGAACCAGGTTCAGCCTACATGCCACATCCTCCCTCCTAGAAGCATCATCCCCTTCCCTACTTGAACCCTCCTTCCGTCACCTAGCAGGCTGCTGCAGTGACATAAACACTCCACTTGTCCTTGAAGAACTCCTCACCAGACGTGAGCCACGTGATGTCGTTCCAGACGTCGCACTGGTAAGCCAGGAAGTAGGCGCTGTCACCAATCTCCGTCCAGGTGACTTGCTTTGCGAAGTTGTTCTGGTGTAACAGTACATTATTAGCGGTGTACAATTTACGGATTGGAAAAGCAAAACGTCGGCGTACCTCGTTGCACCACCAAATAGCACCTCCATAGGAGCAGCTAACGCGACCACAGTTCCCTGGGCCAGGACCGTTCTTGGGAGGAGCTGTCTTCACGCCGCGCAGATAGTTGGCACCGTCAATGATGCTCTGGCGAGCGGTCTGGTACCAAGGCTCTCCACACTTGTAGCTCTCGCGCGTAGCCTTGGGACCCAACTTCGACAACATGGAAGGCGGGGCGATAGAGCTGATGAACGTGTGGTTCCAGCCGGGATGCTTAGCGTCCATCTTGGCGATGGCGTTCTCAATGGTACCGGTAACGGTAACGATCTCGCTGCTGGCGTTTCTAGGATCAACTGGCAAGGCCCACTCGAGGTCGACGACAGAGTAGCCAGCGGGGACATCGTTGGCGAGGACGGATTGGGCTGAGAGGATCAGCGGGGCAGCGATGGCCCAGAATAGTTTGGAAAGCATGATGTCGGCTTATTATTGTGTGCGTGCGTGGTGTTCGTGGTCGAATATTTGGAGATCAGCCACTGTTGGGAAACGCTCAGTGGGGTGGGAACTTATAAGGTATCGAGGGAAAGGTCAATCAGCTGGGCGAGGGTGGTCCTTCCTGAAAAAACTGGATGCCCATTCACTTCGCAAGTGAAGATTTTGCTCCGCATTTTCTTTGTGCGCCTTTCACTTGATATCGCGAAAAGCTGCCATATCTTCGTTATCAAGTGGGCCTGCCGTCTGAGTTGCTCCAGATATGTCTTGCTCCTCGGCTGCTATCAGGGAGCAGAGAAGTTCGCCAGAGCATCATGCTATCTCTTATCTTCAATGGCACCACAATCGAAGGCTCATAAGCAGCAATTCACCTTGTAGCAGAACCCTTCCGCCCCTCTACCACCCTTTGTTAGAAACATTTCAAATGGAGCACACCTAAACAGACGAGAAAGACGTGCACAAGGCAACACGACAGATGTGTAGATTAGATAGCAGTTCTCTTCATATGGCGGCACAAGTGCTCATCGCAGTCAGAGCTATCTCCATAAATCCTTCTCCCCCAAGTTTGCAGCAGCCAAACCGATCAGCACCAGTCACCGTGAATCTCCACTTGCCAGAGACCACTGAGCATGTCCAAGCCATGAACCCCCTTGGTATCTTCACCACGGTCCAGATCCCTGCTGTCCCTGCACATCTTGACAAGGAACTCGGCACTGTCCGCAATATCGTTCCAGGTGATTGTCAGGTCGTGATCGGCGTTCTGACGCAGAGTACGGTTAGCCAGCTGCAACCAATATCGAACAAGAGAAGAATAACACCCACATTGTTGCACCAATAGATGCCGCTGTTCAGGGTGCAGCTGACACGACCGCAACCGAGAGGCTGGTTTTCAGGGGCGGCGGTTGTGAGTTCTCTCAGGTAATCGATACCAGTAAGAATTCCATTGATATGGGCAACGTCATAGCCATCATCGGGATTGCAAAAGTATTGTTCGTGATCCAGACTGGAAGAAAGGGATGTGCCGGGTGTGACATGGCCGAGGTTGCCAGTGAACGTCTCGTTCCAGCCAGGATAAGCAGCGTCCATCTTGTCGATAGCCTCCTGGATAGTGCCGGTGACTGTCACAGTCTTGCTGGTAGGATCCTTGAGGTCAATGGGCAACCGCCACTCGAAGTTGGTGATTTTCTGGCCCTTGAAGGGAGCCTCGGAGGCCAGGGGAACACCACGGGTGAGGTGGGTGAAGAACACCGCAAAGGCGGCAATCGCAGAGAAGACCTTGTGGAACATGATGATATTCGAGTCAGCGGTTGTTTCTGATTGCAAGTGATTGTACGGGTAGTGGTTGGGTTGTTGTCTGTTGAAGATTTTGCGGTGGGTGGTGAGAAGTTGCAGGGAGGAGAATTGATGAAGGAACCAGAGAATCCATGCCCACTGGTTGAAGGAACTGGAGACGCAGTTTCCGCCTTTTCAATTCTTGCCTGCTGCCTTCCCTCAGTGCCTGGCATATGGCCCACAAGCGATGGGGACAAGTCTTTGCTTTGGCAGGAGCGAGCCTGCCTCTACGACGGCTACGTCATGGGAAGAGAGCATTTAGGTTCCGCAATTTCTCTTTGGTCCTTGGGCAGTCTCATGAGGTTGATTGCCTGGCACGAGTAGCAGATAAGACCGCTGTCCCGATAATACCCATTCGGCAAGGGCGTGTGGCCAGGCAAGGTATCTGTCCCCCTGTCCTGGGTCTTGCAGAGGAAACTAAAACTCTGGAAACAACTTCCATTCTTAATCTCTCAAACTGCGGTCCAGTGAGTTCACACCATACAAGCACCCATAGCCGGCCCGACCCATGCTGGCGCTTTGTATCTATCTGTCTTTGACTGTTGCACCTTCTGTATAAAATGGATAAGGTGCTAGTACTACTGGGATAATAACCCCCTCAGACTTTTTCTATACGGGTAAGGTGGTTACGAGAGTGGTCGAGATGAAGTGAACTAACCTCAACCCGTTTTCTCTTCTCCTTGTTGTCTAATAAGCACAGGGGGAACCACAACTTGAGTTTAGGCCAGCATGATTACGATATAGAAGCGTTCCAGGTTAGTTGAACCTCGAAAGACGGGGCGTGCGAGTCAACGTCCCGGTTCAGATTAGATCAGCACTTTACCTTGGCTCATTCGCCAACAGCAGGACCAATATGGCAGGTGACATCCAGGGCTTACAGTGCTGTTGGTTTAGATGTGCCTGGTATGTGGTATCCGGGTATACCACACACTGCGAATTGGTTTATTTGTTGGGCCACAACAGGCAACATTTTGCGGGCATTCACATGCTGCTGGGACAGTGCGCACTGAGCAAACAGCAGGACGACAGATGCGCGAATGCGGCGTTCACGGCCAGACTGCCTGCTTAAAGACCCAGGACCGCCTACAAATGACGAGATAACATTTCTTCTCTTCATTGAGCTGCCCACTTCTGATCTAGACCTTTTACTTATCTTTCTTGATTATCACCTACGGGACATCATGGCCGACCAAGCTGCCGCACCAACCCAAGCTCCCACTCAACTCATAAAGTTCAGTGTCTACCTCTACAAGAAAGAGGATCTTCCTTATGATGAGTTTATCGAATGGGTGACCAAGGTATACCCTACCAAAGCGGCTCCGATCATGAAGAGGCATGGGATTCTTCAGTGGACTCAGGTAAGCAATCCCTCAAGCTTCCGGCTGCAGGGTAACAACTTAAGTTGACATGTGTCGCAACGAGCAATAGACAATGACACCCCCGCATTTCCGGGAGCCATTCCGTGCTGCTCTCCAGCAGATGGGGAGGGATCAGTGGACCATTCCCGACTACGACGTGGTCATGTCGTACTGGACTCCCACCACAGACACCATACAGGGTTTGACACAGGACCCGGAGTGGATAGAGCTGGAACAAAAGGAAGCGCTTCCACGGGCTAACATTAACCTCGGGCACTTTGAGGTCGGGCATGAGATTCTTCAATTTGGGGATGTGCGTGGTAACGGGTCCGCTTAGGTCAGATCAATAAGACCAGGGCAACGCTCAGGAAGGACGCATCAATCAATTCTCATTACGCCCAACTACGACAGTACCGAAGTCTGCTGTTGAGATCTTTAAGGTCTAAACATCCAATAGGTGTGAGAGAATGCTCTATAGCGTGCAGAATCACTTCATTTTCTCTTTTGCAGCGTTGACATCCATTATCGTGAAAATGTAGCACATCCAGACTCGGGGGCTCAGGTAGCGGGGACAAAGACGTTGCCATGGCTACTAGCATCGTGAGCTCAATACTATTTAGATTCGGCAAGAACAACTCTGTAAACTTGCCTTGGCCTTTTGCAATCATTCCCAAAACGATTGTCCTTATCAGTGCTAATATGTGCTTGTCAGGGAGAAAAGATAACTGGTAACCCTAACCCCTGGAAGCAGAGCACCCCACGCTGAATGGGCTCTGTCCCAAGCAACATCCGGAGGACGGGGAGCAATCCGTTGAGAAATCGCCATCTCCATTGCCATTCCAGTTGACTTGGTCTCGTGAATATGAGAAAATCCGTACTACAGAGTATCATCGACGACTTTGTCGACAGCCTGAAACGACGGTTTCCCCCCACATCTTGGCCCCCCACAATCCCATGGCACATTCCGAGCGGCTGGAGTGGGCGCTTCTCGTGGCAAATGGCAGTGCGAAGCTGAAACCCGAAACAATGGAGCGGCGCATTCAAGAGAGCTAAATTGAGGTGGTTCGTTTTTTGTTCCCTATGCTCCAATTCCCGCATTTCTTCCCATTGAAACTCCATGCCCATTTCAAGCGGTTACTGTCAGTGATCGTCGTCGTTCCCCACATCTCCCACTACCACCAATCACCACAATGCCCAGTAAAGGGGTCCAAGCCTTCACTTACATCGGTGTACCCAATGTCTCCATTGAGCTCTCGGTCCCCAAACAAAGCATCACTCGCCGAGACCAAGGCTTCTGGAGCGGTTCGCTCGAGGTAGAATCTCGCAACATTGACAGCTTCTTCAACAAAAAAGGTCGCTTCACCTTCAAAGTCTTTCATCACGGGAAACAAATCACAGAGCAATGGATCGATGTCAACGCCATCACCGGCAACGCCTCTGGCGGAACAATGGAGTCCATAGCCGACACCCCCTCCATCTTTCACCATGACTTCATCATCTCCTACGGCCTTTACGAGGCCGGTCCAGGCCATGAACCCCTTCCGAACCAGCACCAATGCTACATCACCGTAACCCGGAACTACTCAAAATGGGTCACCAACCTAGCTCCTCCAGGATCAGAAGAAGAGAAGAAGCCCTTTCACCGTCTGGTCCTCCCATCAGCCCACGATGTTGGTATGAACAGCATGGAATCCAGTGCCGCTCTCCTTCGCAAAGTAGGCGGAGCTGCCGTCGCGACTCTTCTCAAGCGCACAGATAACACATTCTGTCGCGTGGTAGACAAGCTATCCGGCTACCCCATCGAACTCATCGCTCCCAACATCATCTACAGTCTTTCCATCACACAAAAGGACTCCCTCGAGTCCATGTTGCGGATTGGAGCTAGGTACTTCGAGTTCAGGCCTGCCAGGCTCCACAACAGCATCCGCTCCCGGGGCGCACTCCCTGATAAGCTCTACTTCATGCACAGCGCCATCCCGGGCATGGGCTACGACACCTTCTTACAAGGCGTCATCAAGTTCCTCCGGGCTAATCGGGATGAAATCATCGTGGTGCAACTCCGTTGGGATGGAGTTCCCTCCGACTGCGCGCATCCCTCCAGCGAGGAGAAGAAGCAGTACATTGAAAACGCCATCCGTGATCATGCCGGCGGTGAGATCAATGTCGGCAATTTGGATGACATGAAACACAGGACTATTGCCGAGTTGAGGAGGGATAAGAAGAGGTTGCTCATGCTTGATAGCGTCAACACTTTGTCGACGTACACCGACGATGGAAACGCGACGATCAACGGGCAGAGTATTGTTGATGCCTTTCCGAGGGTGTTGGACGATAGGGGGGCGCAGAGGAGAGCAGGGTTTGTATTGATTCAGTGCCAGGCTACGGCGACGAATATCCAGAAGGCGTTGCTGCATTCTATCAAGGATGCGGGGGTCACGACGAGTGTGCTGTTGGCTACGAAGGGGGTGTGCGATCATAAGACGCTGCCGTGGTGTAGGGATAATGTGGTGGATAAGTGTGAGCTGGGGAAGACGGTGGTGTTGATGAATGATTGGCTGGACGGGGCGACGGTGGATGTGGCGGCTGGGCTGAGTAGGAGGAGGCTGGCGAAATGAGCAGCAGGATCTGTTCGAAGTGACGTGATGAATCTATGACCGAGATTTTGCAGGACTCTGGATCTGGGTGGTTTTTTCTAAACAAGCTGGTTTGGCAATTTCCCTTTTTGAGCGAGCGTTATGATATTACTTTCAGGTGCGTCGTAGTTGGTGATTGAAGGAATAATATATATGTAAGGCCAAAATAGAAAACAGATTGTTGTTTTAGGCAGGGCCCCAAAACTTCACTCACCTTGAAGCTTTCCTACTCGCTCATTCACTCACCTACTCACTCAGCTATTAAACCAATTCCCTCACCTCCCCCCAACCACCCACTCATCCCCCCCAACCACCCACTCACCTTACCAACCTCACATCTCACATCTCACTACCTGGTCTCTCCCAACTTGACGTCCCACTGAATAAGGTATACAACCTCAAGATAGGTAGGCATCCCTCTCTCACAGAACCCATGTCTCGATCCCCCTCGATTGGCCAATCTCCCCGTCACACAAAACCATTCCCACATCTCTGCCTTTCACAATCTCGATACCCATCAATCCATCACTCGGGAACCTTTTTGTGCCACAAACTTACCTACCTACCCCACCGTTTCCAAAACGGAGCATCTATGGCCACAAGTGCCCCAAAACCGTACCACTGACAACTGTCACCGAAAAAGAAAAACTCCGATTTTCGCGTCTGTAACCAGGCACAAGTAACTGACTTGCACCGACGGACGAACAACGCATATTCCGTGGACTTGACTTACAAAGAAGCGCGCCTTTTCTTTTTTTTTTTTTTTTTGCTCTGATGAGATTCATTCGGGCCGAGATTGAGGGTAAGTTATGAGTATGAGACCACTACTCCTACAACCAATTGATTTTCGTCGATAGCGAACCGGAGGCCTGCATGGATCTTTTCTCAAACATTTGCTGTTCTGGTGGATGACTGCTGCGGTCGTCAGGATGTTGTTCGTGAAAAAACTACATCGACACGGCAGATAGCGGAGGATTGAAAACCACGTGTGTGGCTTTTTTAGTGTAGTAGTCGAGGCCTTTTTAATTTATGCAAGGCCTTCAAAGTTCTGTAATGTCACCTCAGTAGATATGATGTACGCTCGTCTGAAATGAACTGTTGTGTGAGGTGATGTGTGTCCGGACCTGCGTTAGTCATCATGACCCTGCGTGATGCAGTAGGTATGCATGTTGATGAGATAAACAAGATTAACAAGTCTTGTGTATGGTTGAGTATAATGGGGGCCCGATGTGCTTATGCTGTGTCAATGCATCATCGCAAGATATCGGATGGTACCTTGGATACCCTGATAGATAGTCACTGGACGGTAGCCACACGATGCCTTCCGCCACTCTGAACTTCCAGGTCGGGCATTTACATGTGAAATCCTATCACGATTCTCGCTTCTGGCAGTAAGCTGTCAGGCGACTGAGAAAACTTGGGCCACCTCGGTGTGTCCACAAAAAGGTCAACACAGCCCCGTTCGTAAGGCTTGACACTTGTGCTTGACAAGTTTGACGTTCCCGCACAGGCTGTCAGGTGGTTGACAGCGGGAGTCCCAATGGCGGGAAAGGGGTCTCGTCTCGGGTGTCAGGTTTCGAGCTAGTGTTGATGTAAGGTAGGTCGGAGCACACAGTTACCGGGCACCCTAAGAAGCCGCGCATGCGCCTATCTTTGAACCTACCAGACTTCCACACCCAACCCTCCCTGGCTCCACAGATAACCCTCCCAATAAGCCATGGGCGCACCACCTTATATTCCACCTCCCGAGCTCAAAAATGAAGCTTTTCTTCTTCTTTTTTTTTCCCTTAGAGAGCCCAGATGAAGACCTACACGGAAAAGGATTTGCGGGATGCCGAATTGGCAGTTGACGCTGGGAAACCAGTACGTACTGCTGCCAAAGAGCACGGCATCCCATCCTCAACACTGGCCGATCGTATCAACGGAGCTATACCGAAGAGGCTTGCCTACGAAGGACAATAGAGGCTTTCCCACGGCTAAGAAGATAAGCTTATAGAATGGATCCTTCGTTAGGAAAGCCTTGGCTACGCTCCTACCTACGCCAATGTATTCGCTCTGGCCACCTATATACTGGAGCGCTAGGGAGAAAAGAAACCCGGAAAATACTGGGTATCCCACTTTGTTCGAAGGCGCCCAGAGATTAAAACCAAACTAGGCAAGAAGATCGACTACTCCCGTATTAACGGAGCGACCCCGGAAAAGATTAACGGCTTCTTTGACCTATATAATACCGTAACTTGGATTAAGAAGAAGAATAAATATAATACTGATGAGGTAGATATAATGGAGGGAATAGGGGCTAACGGATTAGTCGTTGGGTCTTCTATTAGGGCTCTTAAATCTATGTACGTTAAGGAGAATAGAAAACGAATCTAGACTATTATACTTGAGTATATCTTACAGGATGGCCGATATCTTACGCCCTACGTTATCTTTAAGGGCAAGAAGGTCTAAAAGTAGTGGTTTAATGAAGATTACCGTGAATATTGGTATATTAATACTATAGAGAAAGGCTAGACTAGTAATAATATTACTCTTATTTAGTTAACGAAGGTCTTTATCCCTGAAACCCGACCTAACGATAATTCCGAACTACGGCTTCTTATTTATAACGGTTACGGTAGTTACTATACCGACGAGTTTATAATTAAATACTTCTGGAATAATATCTACCTTCTTTTCTTACCTCCCTACAGCTCTCACATCCTTTAGCCCCTTAATATTAGCTATTTTTCGAGCTTGAAAGGTGCCTATAAGCGCCTTGCCCGGGACTGTAATGTGGCCAGCGATTTTACCCCGTTCGGAAAGGCAGGATTTCTGGATTTATACGTTTTGGTAAGGCTTATCGGCTTTAAGAAAACGAATATATAGGTAGGTTGGCGAGGGACTGGAATTTTTCCAAAGAACCGCAATAAACCCCTTAAAAGTAGGTAGGTCGTTTATCCCTAATAAACACTACTATAAGTTACCGAAAACCCAGCTTTCAGGGCTATAAAAGACGGCCAAATTTATTAGGACATTAAGAAGCTACTAGATAAAGCGTCAACCGGGCCTGGAAAGCGCATTGCTATAAGGAGTATTACTAATAAGTTATTAACTCAATAGCTCGAAATAACGGTTCTATAGAGGGAGGCTTTAAACTGGAAAAAGCAATTTAAAGAAGCTCGCTAGGCCCGGAAAAAGAAAGCTGTAGTAAAGGAGGACCCAAACCGAAGATTTATAATGCTCTGTGATATTGAGGCTGAGCGGGCACGGGAGGTAGGGAGGCGGGTGGTTGAGAAGAAGGTGGAGGAATGCAAAGTAAATAAACCGGCCAG
>MU864036.1:0-63499 GCA_033296885.1 Triangularia verruculosa | reverse complement strand
ACCAAACAAAACAAAATATATTTTTTTTTTGTTTGTGTTCCATTTAAACTACATTGTTTCCCCCCGCCAGTAATTTCATGCCACCAAAATAAACCAATACCCGCCCCCCCCCCCCCCCCCGTCAGAAATCTTCAACCAACTCTATAACAACATAATCCCCAACCTCATCACCCCCAACCCCACCCTCTCCTCCAAAGTCCAGTTCATCATCCGCCAGCAAATCCAACCCTGGCACCCCTCCTCCACCCTCACCCACGAGGCCGCCCTCGCCGTGCTGTCCCTCTCCAACTCTTCCCCCCAGCTCTTCTACAAGTTCTCCTCCGCCCTCTTCGCCGCCCAGAAATCCTACTTCGACATCTCCCTCGTCAACGAGACCCGCAACGCCACCTACCGCCGGCTGGCCAAGCTCGCCTCGGACTCCGTCGGCCTCGACGAGGAAGCCGTCTACAAGCTCCTCGCCATCCCCGAGCAAGCCGGCGAGGACGGGGCTCTCAACGCCGGAAACGGCGTAACCGCCGACGTGAAGCTCGTCACCAAGATCAACCGGCTGCTGGGTGTTCACGTCACCCCGACTGTCATCTTCAACGGCGTCGTGGCGAATGAGATCTCGAGCGGGTGGAGCGAGGACCAGTGGAAGGAGTGGCTGGAGAAGAACATTGTTTGATGGGGACGGGGGTATACAGGGAGATGACTTGATAATGATTGCTATGCAGAACATGAACAAGACAAACAAGAATCTCAGTCTTTATGCCACCACCCCCTGATCGCTCCCACCCAACTCTCTAGCCACTCCCCCTCTATGTGTGCCAATATGCCAACAGCAACAAACATCTCAAAGGAAAAAGAAAAATGCACCACGACTCTCTCTAAAAGTTGGTTGTTCTTGTTAGTTGGTCAGAAAAAGGGAAAAAAAGGGAGAATAGGACTATGTACAGATGCGCCCTTTCCACTACCCACCCACCTATATCCATACAAAACCCCATCTCTCTTACAACCGATCCAACTTCCTCCTCTCGTTTCTCGTCCTCTTCTGCAGCTTCTTATACTTCTTCTTCTTCATCTTCAGCTTCCTGATCCTCTTCACGCTAATCGCCTGCATGGTCCGGTCATGCAGCCTCCTCGACTCATCATACTTGAGCTGCCTCAACGCCATCCTCTCCAGAAACGTCCTCGGCTGGATACCCTGCTCCGCATTGTCGATCAGCTCCGGGCTGTGCGCGACAACCTTGAACTGTCCGTCGGCCTCCACCGTCTCCTCGATCGTGACCATGGCCTTGTACACCCTCGTCTGGGGCTCCTCGTTCGATTCCAGTGTTGTACCGGCGAGCTCGTCGACAAGAGCATCGACAGCTGCGGCGTCGGAAACCGGCTGGGGCGGGGGAGGGGGCGCATAAGGCAGGAATTGGCCGGCCATGGAATTGAGCTGAAAGTACACGTTCGTCTCGGTGCCGTTGGCAAGCTTCACTCGGGTGACTCCTTCCTCGGCATCCTGCATGTCCTGCTGCAACCGCTCCTGCTGTTTAAGGTCTCCAGTGTTGGCTTCATTGTTCATTTTGGACAGGGGGTGCTCCTCAAGGTCATGTACCGTTTGTGATAGCGTCGACAGAACGTCAGACACTCTGTGGCGTGGCGAGCGGGTGTTGAAGATCTCGGCAAAGGCATCCTCTGTTACCGTCTTGGGGAGGAGTTGTGTGACAGAGATGGGCCGGTGAAGGGCGAAGAAGGTCGACAGGGCGAGGGCTACATCGAGGGGTAACGAGTTAGTGAAGAGGTGAGGACGCGATCAATGAGAATACGAACCCTCGTCCTTGATGTGCTTGGTGCTGGGGACGCTCGGGAGCTGGGGCCCGGCATCTTTGGCCTTTCTCTTGCGCTTCTCGCCAGTCGTTTTCGAGTTCCCTGAGGCGGGGACGGAGGGCCTGGCGGCGAAGTCGCGGGTTCCGTCATCCGGGCTTGAGGGTTTCGAGGATGAGTACCGGCGCTGGTGGAGGCCGGTGGCCCTGTAGGCGGATTTAGGAGCAGACGCAGCCAAAGATGAAACCGCAGTCGCTGGCGACTGGGGAGCCGCAGACGCGACAACCCGTCGTACTGATAACGGCAGCATGGTTGGTGAGATAGAGGTTGATTTTTGGCGAGAACCAAAGGAGAAATATCGGCTCGGAACGGAGCAAGAATTCTCTTCGAGGCCTCAATCACAAAGGCCGCCTGCTTTCCGGCAACGACAGCGGGGGCCGACGCCGAGATGTCGAGACGGGAAGGGGTGGCGGGTGGTGCGCTGTCAAAGGCAGACGCTATTCCAGGTTTGCAGTCACGTTTGACGATGACCTGCCAAAGGGAAAGCCTTGTTGGTGGCTCCGGCTCAGCTGCTTCTTGTCTCGGGCGCTAAATTTGCCGTGATCGCCTGATGGTCTGTGCGTTTGACAACGTCTCTCCCGTCCGATTGGTACCTCGTGTCCGAATTGAGTAATAACCGGGGCATCGACATCCATCTATCTCTTATCGCGAGATCATCCAGCCCCCTTGCGCCAACCCTGACGGTCACACGATGTAGGTTGGTTGGTTTGTATGCGGGGAAACATAGCAATGAGCTCTCACTCCTGTATGCCAAGAATCTAGAGCATGACGGCGGAGTATGGAGAGCGAGATGAGCTGTTGCTTCAAGGCGATTGTGTCAAATCAGGAGGAGGGTCTTGTCTACACAGCTTCAGGGTATGGCTGCCGCAGAGTAGAGGTATCACATATTGCCATCAAATTTGGCGTAGATGGGGATGGTCGTCGTGAAATTCATTATCGCTATGCTACCTACAACGCGGACAGAGGAGGAGAGGCCTAGGAGCTGGTTGAAATGTGACAAAGGGTCGTACATAAGCCTCGCAACCTGTTTTGTAGCACCCGTCCACTATCTTCAGAGACCTACTCATATCTCTAGAACGTATTGACCACCATATCCTCTGAAGTGTATCAACCAACTCTCACGGTCGTTAAACTAGCTAGCATTCAAGACCACCCTTTTAGTAGCAGCCCTGCCTTTCTGGTCAACAACGTAACTCTTGACATGAGAACTGCTAAATATAAGCCTGACTTTGACCGTATCCTAGCCCGGGAAGTCATTCAGAAGGAATCTAGTGTTACTCTAAACGTCTTTGTTGTAAGTTACCTGATTGAGTCTGGTGCACGAGATAAGAGTCAAATGATAATCGGTATGAATAAACAGATGATATATAGGCCTTGTGGCCTATTCTGACCACTGACAGCCTAGCTTTGAAGCTGTATCGAACACCTTTTGAAGCCTACTATGTAATTGCAAGGCTTGTTGGTAAAAGTATCTATTGAAGCTTCTGAACTATCCGTTGAGGCTGACGAATTGTCATTTGAAGCCTTCGATGAAATCCGAAGGCCTTTAGTTTGATTTTATGGAGTAATAAATAGCTCCCGGGTCCTACCGAGGGCATATCGACTATCTTCCACCGCCTTCTGATTATATTCTGTCACATGTTGACCATCTTTGGGCTTTCGGACCAGGTCAAGCAGGCGTCAGTATTTGTTCGGTGGCCAAGAAGTGCAGTTTCAACGCTTGATATTTTCTGGTTTATCTCTAATCAGTACACAAAAACAAGACGCTAATCTTATTGTCCAACCTCCCTTCTTCATTCCCCTAAACCTCCCAATATGGCACCTTGCAACCCAAAAAGTCATGTCATCCTTCTGTCTCCATACACTCAAGCATGTCCTCCTCTCCGGGGCCCAAGTAAACCAGCAAAGGTTGATCAAAAGCAAGCGGTTGCATACTGATCCCAGAGCGCCGAGACTTGACAATGAACTTTTTTGTAGCCAAGATTTCGATGGTCTGAGGTGCATAATAGAAGAATTCTTGCAAAGACAGCCGTTCACACGCTACCGACGAAGTTGATTCGTTGTTGAGATGCAGTTCCCACGGCAATCTAGATAGAAAATTGGGCGTTTTCGTGAGCGATGAGCAAAAACCTCCCTTGTTTTTTCGGCCTTCCGGGTCCGGCCGTACGATTGCAGTTATACCAGGTGGCCCAGCGCAGACAAAGATGTCTCTCCTATCCAACTGACTTCTTCCTGATTCAAGGAACGACTGTGGCCCATGGTATCTAAGTGCTGATTTCAGTCTACGGTTGAGGGGCAGATTCGGAGAAATGGGTCCGTCGGATGGACGAGTTGCCGACTTCATGCTCATGTGTACGAGATATCCGAATTCTGCGTAGTCACTCTGGGCCCAGGTCCAGGACTCCCATGTATCTTCTGCGGCGGAAGATGGTCTTCGACGGAATCTGAGGCCGAACTTGATGAAATCCCAATCCGAATCCAACCCCATGGGGGGAAGATGAAAATAGCGCATTTCTATGTTCTTGCTGAGGTTGTGGAGAGGAACAGGATGCTGGTTCTGTGGCGTCTGCTGAAACCGTGCTCTCGTCCACTAGACCGGCTCTATGTTCACCCCATGGTTCTAGCGATAGGAAAGCTCAACTTCCATTGGCCAGTCTCTTTGATGCACAGGAATCTGCAAGATAGCATGAAACGCAACCTCGCGGTCGGTTGTTGCTGTATACTGATACAGCGGCGGGTCCAAAGAGGCGGTTATATCCATACTCGTGGTCGGTCAAGTGGAGTAGCTGGTCTGCGGCATATGGTATGTTATTGGAGTGTATGGTGTATGGTGTGCGATGTGCGATGCGTGATGCGGGGTGTGCGGTGGAGGAGACGGAGACGGGAGGGAAGCCCAGAACTCTGAAGGTCTCTGGGCTTGGACAGATCCAAAGCGACACTGTTCTTGCCAATTGCCGTTTACACCCTTGGAACACATGAAAGGTGCATTGGGATGGAGGTAAGCTGATGTCATGTTGAGCAGTCTACGCCGAAGGAAGGAACAATGTCAAGCTGTGTTTCTGGGGGCAATTTGGATGGCAGGTCCACAGATATGTTTGGACAGGATATGACTCAAAGCTAATAGGTTAAGAGAGAAGGCAAACAGACCTTTGAACAGATTCGATAGCTTGTCAGTCAGGAGCTCCTCGAGCTGTCAACCTTGAAGTTCCCAAGTAAACAATTGCCCCAGTGTTGGTGGGGCACCGGCAAGGAGTAACAGGAGCGAATCCTAGAGGCAGAATTTGCAATTGGGCGCCAAGAAATGCAGAGCTCAACACGTGACGCTGGGCCCCGGTGCGCAGCTCTGGCAAATTGGCCCGGGCCTTCCCGAGCTTGCCTTGGAAGTGAGGCAAAATCATTGCTGCATAAGTCTGTTTTTTGAAGGTTGAGGACATTTTCTTCAACCGCCCTTCCACCCCCCCGACACACACCCATCCGCGTCCATGGCGTCCCGGAGACTCGCTCTGAACCTAGCCCAGGGCCTGCGTGGCCGCGCTGGAGGTCTTTCCGTCCCTGTCAGGCGAGGCCTTGCGACACCTCACTCGCCTGCCCTCAAAACCCAGACGACGACACTCAAGAATGGCCTGACCGTGAGCTTCCCCCGGCCCCCCCCTCCGCTGCCGACAGCCTCGCCGCCATGACGTCTTCCCAATTGGCCCTCCCCGGCTTGCTACAGCTAGATATACTGACTCCGAACCTTTCCCACCCCGCAGGTCGCAACTCAGTACTCCCCCTATGCGCAGACCTCGACGGTCGGCATGTGGATCGATGCCGGCTCCCGCGCTGAGACCGACGAGACCAACGGCACTGCCCACTTCCTCGAGCACTTGGCCTTCAAGGTACGATACTCCTGGCTTGGCCTCTGCCGACTCGGGCTAACATGACCACACTCTGGCAGGGCACATCGAAGCGGACTCAGCAGCAGTTGGAGCTTGAGATTGAGAACATGGGCGCCCACCTCAACGCCTATACCTCGGTTCGTTACCGTCTCTTCCCCTCGGCCGGTCCGCGGTAGCTAATTCCGGGTACAGCGCGAAAACACTGTCTACTTTGCCAGAGCCCTGAACGAGGACGTCCCCCAGTGCGTCGATATTCTTCAGGACATTTTACAAAACTCCAAGCTTGAGGAGTCAGCTATCGAGCGGGAGCGCGATGTCATTCTCCGTGAGTCGGAGGAGGTTGAGAAGCAGTTGGAGGAAGTTGTGTTCGATCACCTGCACGCCACCGCCTACCAGCAACAACCCCTCGGCCGCACCATCCTCGGCCCCCGCGAGAACATTCGTGACATCACCCGGACCGAGCTTACCAACTACATCAAGAACAACTACACCGCTGACCGCATGGTTCTCGTCGGTGCTGGTGGCGTTCCCCACGAGCAGCTCGTCGAGATGGCCGACAAGTACTTCGCTGGTCTCCCTTCCAAGAGCCCCGAGTCTGCCGCCTACCTTCTGTCCAAGAGGAAGGCCGATTTCATTGGCTCCGACGTCAGAATCCGCGACGACACCATCCCCACCGCCAACATCGCCATCGCCGTTGAGGGTGTGAGCTGGAACGACCCTGACTACTTCACTGCTCTCGTCACTCAGGCCATCGTTGGCAACTATGACAAGGCTCTTGGCAACGCTCCTCACCAAGGCAGCAAGCTTAGCGGCATTGTTCACAAGAACGACCTCGCCACCAGCTACATGAGCTTCTCCACCAGCTACAGCGACACTGGGTAAGGGCTGTTCTGCTTGTCTTGTGTAAAGGTTCACATAGTGCTGACACAACTCTAGTCTCTGGGGTATCTACATGGTCACCGACAACCTCGCCAACGTCGATGACCTTGTTCACTTCTCCCTCCGCGAGTGGACTCGCCTGTGCAGCAGCGTCACCCCCGCCGAGGTCGAGCGTGCCAAGGCCCAGCTTAAGGCCTCCATTCTTCTGTCTCTTGACGGCACCAGCGCCGTTGCTGAGGACATCGGCCGGCAAATCGTGAATACCGGTCGCCGCATGAGCCCCGGTGAGATTGAGCGCGTCATCGACGCCATCACGGACAAGGACATCATGGAGTTTGCCAACAAGAAGATTTGGGATCAGGACATCGCCATCAGCGCCGTCGGCAGCATCGAGGGTCTCTTTGACTATTCGAGAATCAGAGCCGACATGAGCAGAAACCTTTAGACAGCCATGTGTTGAAAAGAGTAAATAAATGCGATGGGGGAGTACAAAAGAGCAGATGGTTGCTTCTTTTTCCCATGCCTCTTTAGGGGGGAAATGTGTTTGAGTGTGTGTGTGTGTTGTCTAAAACGGGGCGCCCGGGTTGAAATCGCAAGTGTATTATAATTCGGTGGGCTTGTAACGTTCAAGCTGGCCCAAACAGAAAGAGACGAAGGAATGAGGTTGAGGGGGAAAACAGAGAGACCTATGAATGTACTGTAGAGGGGTTCAAGGTAGACATAGAGCCAATCGACGCTGCTTCTTTGTTTAATATACAGGGCTTTGATTGAGATGATGTAGGAACAAGTGAATTGCGAGTGTTGGGATTATTGTTTTTTTTCTTTGACGTACCTAGGTGGGCGATGAGTCCCGAGGCGGTAAAAAGGGGGGTTGTATCAGGGCTTCAGCAGGGGGTCTTCACTTTGTGGAGCGTCTTCTGTTTCGTTTGAGCATATTTGGGGAGGCACCTGTTGGAGCAGTTGTAGAGAACAACTTTTGATTGCACATCCCGGGCTGCTGATGGGGTATGGTAGAACGCGTGATTGGGGACTTTGCTCATAAGTAGGTGTATGTCTCAGGTAAACTGGGAATTATCCTGCTTGGAGCGAGAGTAATCCAGTACTGTGTAGGATTGATATCTAACTGGTGGGCTTTGGGCTTGTATTTTTGGAGTCATTGGACTGCCTGTATGAATGCATGATCCTAGGGGAGGAGGCGGGGGGTGGGCTCTTGTAGGCGTTGGAGGTTAGCTTTGGAGAGGAAGAGGATGAGATATGGCATACGAATCCCAATAGTTTTACGCTCTAACCCTACATTTGTGGCGCACCGTGAGCTAAAGGGGGGAATGTATGCTTTGGTTTTACGAGTAGTGAAAATGTGTAGGTATTGGCAATTCAAGTTTCCGGTTGATCGTGTATGGAGAGCTTGGGTGGTCATGCTGAATGTATCAGGGGCAGATACGAGGGGCTGATGTGTGGCCTGGGACCGTACTTGCTGGCTTCTTATGGAGGACAAGAAAAGAGACTGTTATTTCGGTATAAGAATCTTGAATACCTAGTATCGGAGACAGTTGTTGGTGCTAATAGCCCGTGTCTAAAAGATCGTTCAAGGCCTGACAAATATAATCAACGTGTTCGGATGGCTGAGAGGCCACCTTGACTACCTTACACATCTCCCTATATTGCAAGTAGCACCGTGCCTTTCGATCCACGGCGTGGCTGTGCCTATTACATCGGTATCGAGAACATTCTGGGGACCTTCGTTGAGGGAGTTGTTAGGACTGCTGATTACCATCAGACACTATGGTGGCGTTGATCTGCAGGAACTATTGAGCTAGGTAACCCATAACGTCTTTGACAATATGTATACTGCTTGTCCATGTCTCCTCCTGGATATCTGACATCGCCGGTCGTAGATTCAGCGGACCTTTATTTACGGCGTGGACGTCATTAAACCAACAGCAAAGTCCCTCGGAGAAACCCATGTCAATGCGGAGGCAATGACATAACTTTTGTTGCGAGTCGTACTACTCGTGACTATTTAGGAAACTTCATGGATTAGTTAACTTTGGCCATGATGAAGTGGTAGGATCTCGAACTAAGTTCGGCGATAGACCGGGAAGTTAAGGTAGTAGTTTGATGACTGAACCGGGCTGAAGCGGGCTTTTTTGAGTTGGCTAGTAAGGTAGTAGTGTAGAAGTGTAGATAGGCATGGGATGTTCATTTGGAGGTAGGGTGGGATAATCACGGTCATGAGGAGCGGCACTTGGGTCTGGATGTACTACCTGCAGAGCGGGAGCAAGCGGAGGGTAGGACAGCTATCGACTGATGGTGTGATATGCAACGTAGATTCTTTTTGCTTTTCGGGTCCCTTATCCTATCATTGGATTTGGCTCTGTCATGATAGTCAGAAGAATGTCCCAGAAAAGTTAGTAGGTATACACCTTTAGATGGCCGCCAGTATGGTCGAGTATTACTAAGATGATTGATACACGTGGAGGTTTCACTACCCCTTAGCATCAATGGTCAATCGGCGGTAGGATATAGTAAGTGCAACGTGGAATAGTTGGCTCGATTTGGTCGCGCAGTTTCCAAAGGCTCGCTGTTTTGACATTCCGAAAAATTGCCTTCGTTTTCTCGGCTTGTCGGAGGTGACGTCGGTGCCGGCTTGCTCGGGATCAGGCGATGTATCTAGCGCAACAAAGATGAGTGCGTCGTCCATGCATCACTTCGCCCCGTTGCAACAAGGCCGCCGGGGCGGTGAAAAGGCCGAAGCTTGTTGGAGGTCCGCTGGTAGGGCTTTCTCCGCCCCTGGTCTTTGGACTTTGGCCAAATTCTTGAATGCCTCCACATCCTTGTCACTGCCACCGAGGATTCGGGACTGGAGGGGTTCTCTAACACTGACGTTATGCCCCGCAGCCCGACGTAACGCTCCGTTCACTTACATCCAGACGCTGTACTTACACTACCTAAGGATGGAGGATATCTGGTGTACCACAAAAAGCCGCGACTCGGCCTTCGACGCGTGTTTCTCGATGTTGCGTCTGTTTTGGTTTTCTGCGTGCAGGACCTTCCACCAAAAGAGGAGACCTCGAGGTGGTCAGGGGCCGCGGCCAGAGGCCGGGCACCCGCAGTTGGCCTTGCCACCTCATCCCGGTGGGGTGTTCGTGCCGAGACCTTGATATATCGTTCTCGGGAGAATATCAGAGTGGACAATACCGTAAAAATAACAGCCAGGATCATAGTGATGATTAGGATGGAAGCATTCATGGAGATGTCATCGACGCTGCGCTTACCACATCATTGCCAAGCTGTTCGTGACAGATCAAGCCAGCAGGGATCAGACGATCGGCCTTGCAGATTAAAAAGTGGAGATTGCTTGGCCCGATAACGAGCTGTGGGGAGATGCTTACGACGAAGCCCCACCTCTCCGCCTGTCCATCGAAGCCCAAGCATCCAACCAACACGATCTCGGAAGAAGTCTTTGAGAAATAAAGATCGTTATCGATACTTACCGACGGATATCGACACGGAAATGCCGCGGTTCATCCGATCATCCGGAAGAGAACTTCCCACGCGAGCTTCCCGTCCGCCCAAACAAGATATATTGCGGCCCGTTCTTGGCTGCCAAATTGGCTGCGGCCACCTCTGTTCAAGACCCAAGACCAAGACCAACTGTCCAGACCAAGAACCTCGTCGCGGCTGTCATTGGCGCTACCTGACTGGGCGGCGGATTTCTCAAGCGCGCGCCGATCGAGTGCCCCCGTGCCCATGATCATGCAGCGCCGGCCCTTGGCTGTTGTCTTTCTGCCCACAGCACAGAGACAAACAATGCTACTCGATGGGAATCAATCAGCCCCCGAGCATTGGCCTGGCGTCGTCAGCAAAGGTTGGTGACGCCGCCGTCCGATGCGGCAACCAATTTTTAGTTGATCTTAGGGAGCCGGTGAACCACCAGCGTTCCATCCTGACCGTCAAAGAAGCTATACCTATCAAGCCATAGGGCACTAATCGGGCTTGCCGGCACGTAGCAATTTAGTGTCCTCGAAGGCGTTTCGTGCTGTTATAACCGCCCAATAATGGGCTAAGTATGGATTAACGATTCAACGCCGCAGGGCGTGACACTTCAACCGACTTCATGATTTGGCGCAATTTGGGCTTCTCAGACTGCCCGAAGAGAGGGCGAGAATTGTCCGACTGCACTCCCATTGAACGGGACGATAGCCACCGGACGGTTCCAGAAGGGAGTGGCCATGCAGATAAAGACGCAGTTGTTCAGCCAAGGCGTGGGCGATGAGGACGTCTCACACAAACAAAGCGAAGGGGTCGAATGGTAAGCAGCCGAACCAGAAGGGGCGAGGCGGGAAGGAGTAAGCCGTAATTCGAATAACCGGGAGTAGGTCTTGAGCAGGTAGCATTTCGAAGGTAAGGATTCTAGCTGAGCCAGTCTGCGAAAGTTTCACTTCGAGATCCTCCGTGATCATAAGAATTTATCCCTACTCGAGGTCTCCATCCCATACCTACTGCATGATAGAGATAGTGAAGCTCTCCTCCGTCCCGTGTAAAGCTGAAAGTTGAAGGACAAGAAAGTATAAATCGCCAAATGGTTGCTCCCGCATCCAGCGGATGACCAAGTTCCAGCTTCTTTTTTTCCAACTCTTGCCAACCCGAGCAACCCCTGCCTCCCCGCCGAAGGACCCGACCCACTTGGGATTAGCTCACTGTGCCCGCCAGAAAGCACAGCCCTCCCGCCCCGCCTCCTGCCTCAAACAGCGAGACATCCCCCAACCCCAGGGCCCATTTCGCCTCGACTCCGCTTCCATCCTTTTACATAGCGAGCCGTCCAACCAACCCTTCCCTCTTGCAACCCATTACCGTATCCTTCTCCACTCATCCGCACGCAGCACACAGTGTTCGCCAGCCCTTTGAGGGAGTTCACGTTCGACGCACTCGACCTCGAATGAAGCACAGCCGTTGCACCCTCGAGTGGTAATCTGCCGACACACGGGTGCGCCTGCTCGCCGCCAGCAACCTGCGATGCTGATGGACGTCCTGCACCGTTGATTTCACCACAGCGCCACTGAGCCACCATCTCATCTTGTCGCCAGCAAGATGACCTTCATTGATCCAGCCTTGGTGTTGCAAGGCGCTCGGATAGTTGCGAGACAGGCGACAGAGGTCGCTGTGTCAACCGCATTGTCATCGACATTCAATCCGTCTCCCACCCCTGATCTCAGCAGCTCTTCGATAGAGCCGACACAGGCGCTAGGTACCCAGCTCACTCTGACCACTTCCGACCCCCCGACATCCACAGCCGGTGAAGCCTCGTCCAGCTCGCAGAATACGCCGCCGGCGGGAGGTAACAATTCCTCGCCGTTGCTGTTTTTTGTAGCATTGGGCTTTGGCGTTGTTTTCACCAATCTCTGGTAAGCTTGGGGAAAGATGCGATGAAAGCTATCCGAGCTTGGGATCTAATGAAGTGATAGGATTATTGTTGGTGTGAAGTATTGCTTCAGATACAATGCCCGCAACCGTCAGATGCGGATGAATGAGGACGGCGAGCCGATCAATATGGAGACTATGCCTCGCCCGCATCGCCGTCGGCGCGAAAAGAAACTGATGACCATCGATGAGGTCAATGAAAAATTCCCAATGCTCAAATACAAGACATGGGTTGCCAGCCGTGCCCAAGAAGGACTACCCACACGCGGCGGTGTTTCAAGCCCCAGTCGCCCCAATAGCGTCCGCGACGTTGAAGGCGTGGTTTCTGAGCTCCCTAATAAGGAGCGCATGTCCACCGAGGAGCGACCTACAACCATTGCGACAGCACCAGCAGCGGAAACAACAGCGAAGAACGAATCCTCCCCAGTTCCCGAGTCAACTACGGCATTTGCCCAGATTGAGAAACCCGGGAGGCATGCTTCTAAAGAGAGTACATCGAGTTCGATAGGTGGTGTTCAGCCAAGGACTTCAACGGATCGGGATCGAAATGGAGGCGACGATGCAGGTCGAGATGTTGATGCTGCAACCTTACACAAGGCTTCGACACAGGGGGCGCATGATGATGATGACGATGAGGAGGATGACGAACATATCAATGCCGCTATTCCGCCCGAATGCCTGGGCACCTCGGGAGATACCTGTGCAATTTGCATCGACACTCTGGAAGACGACGATGACGTGCGTGGGCTAACTTGTGGCCATGCGTTCCACGCTGTTTGCTTGGACCCATGGCTCACTAGCAGGAGGGCGTGCTGCCCGCTTTGCAAGGCTGACTACTACACGCCAAAGCCCCGACCTCCAGGTGCAGAGAATGGCGGCGATGGTACCACGGTGATTGCCATCAACTTGGTTGACTCGCGTTCAAACCGGATGAACATGCCGAATCGGCCGCGGCGCTCGTTCTTTGGTCTACTGAGCTCTGATAGCCGGAGCGATAGAGAGATGTATGTCAATAACAGGCATCGACGTGATAACCGAACACGATCGTCCCGTCCACGCGACAGCAGACGTGGTGACAGGCATCGGGTGCCAACCAACTCCACCCCTCCAGTCTCAGAAAACCAGGCCGGCAGCGATGGTTGGTTTTCTCGTGCTAGAACAGCAATCTCGAGGCTCCCAAGAGGACGACAGCAAAACACCAATAACCAGACCACCCCACCAGCACCGGGGGCTGGCCCACCTTTGACACCGTCCCAACTCGAAGCTGGCGTACAGAGACCATGATGGCCTTTTTAAACCTGTATTTGAGAGGAGCTGTGTGCCGCCAGCATCTATTGATACCCTTATTTCCGATCATGTATATGCATTTTTCTGTTGCCCTCATAGCCACTCGAGAGTCTCGACTCGCCCATTTCACCCGATCTTACTTCTCCAATTACACTGAATCAGAGCAATTGGCACCAACAGCCACAAAATATCTCGCAAGGTCATATCGCCGCGCAGAAAAACCCTGTGACTTCAGAAGTAGCGAGCAAAGGGTGACGATATAGGCTCCAGCAATCCGAGTATCAGGACAAGGGTAAAACACAAGTTGGGAGGGTATAGGCTGGAAGCTGCTGGGTTGGGAATTCTTCACTCTTGTTTTTCTTCTTTCTAGCAATTTATTCTTTTGTTTCTATTTGCGTCACTGGCTTTCTACCTATGTTGTTTACTATTGGGATTTTTGTCGTCTTTTGATTTTGTTTTCCCCTTCCCGTATTTGGATTTGCATAGCACCACACCATGTTGGGTTTTTGTTCTGTCTTTCTTTTCGAAGGGCAACACCATGGGGGGAGGCAAACACTTCGTCACACGCGCACACACACACACGCGCGCCACAGAGAAACAAAGGGATAAGCATGGAGTTTTGTTTTTGGGGCTGTTTTTTTCTCCCCTCTTTTTGCTACAATCAATGGGATGGAAGGAAAGGAAGGGCTGGATGGGATCGGAAATTGGGATGGAGAGTGTGGGAGGGGGGGCAAAGTGTGTATATGTTCTTTGAGGTTTGGGAGGGGTGGGAGATGTCATGAAGTTTTTTTCCTGGAACTTGCAATATGTAGCCGTAAATTGGAGCAAGTTACGCACAAAGATTTTGACACGTAATATCTGTGAAAGTGGGCAGAGTTGAGTGGTGTACCATGGCCTCTCCTTGGATGTCGGTTGGACAATTTGTTCTTGACTACTGCCGTTGAGCTGCCTACAATACGTGCGAGTTACTTGGGGCACTCGATACAACAACCACGCCTAGCGTCGAGAACACACGATGCGTCAAAAGACCTGGGCTCCATTATATAGTCATCATCACGACTTTAACTCTTTCTTCCAGGATCCCATAGCCACACCCCAATTCGCTGCCAAACCGCAATGAGGGGGTTCTCAGTTCATTGCCTCACAGATAATTCCCCTTCTGGAACCTGCCTCCAAAATTGGCCGCCTTGTTGAGCAGCTCCCTCTTTTGCTTCCCGCTCACCACGCCCCCCACCTTCATGTCCTTTTCCCAGCTAAACGCTCTCTTGCTCGGGTCATCCTCTTCTTCTTCCTCCCCCTTCCCGGTGCCCTTGGCCTTCTTCTCGGCCTTCCGAGCCTGGTGCTGCTCCACCAAACTCTTGCCCCTGGTCTGCTCGGTGTACGCCTTAATTTTGGCCTCGTCATCTGCCGTTCTCTTTGATGGGCCTATTGATGGGCCGATATGTTGTTGGGGATTGTTGTTGTTAGAGGGATCGTCACGACCCAAGACGGCATTAGCGAGGCGCCTACGTTTTTCCTCGGGGGTCTCGGTCCAGATTGAGCTGACGCCGGAGGAAGACTTGGATTCTGTGGTGGCGCGGGGGCCGGTGTTGAATTTACGGGCTTTGAGCTTTGTTGGGTCTGGGGCGCGGTAGGAGGTGTCGGTTGGGGGGGCTATCATCCACGAGTCCCGCTGAAGTACTTCTGGTTCGGCATATTGGGCGGGTAGAGAGGGTCCGTGGGATATTGGGCGGGATGGGACAGAGCCGGGAAGGGCGGGACCGTAGTCATCGTCGGAATCCGAGTCTGATGAGTCTGGGTTGGCTGTTGGGCGCTCTGAGAGGGGTGCTGGGGGTGGTGCGGGGCCGATTACTCGGCGCGGTGGGGAGGGTGGTTTTGAGACAGTTGGAAGAGAAGGACCTGTGGCATCGTCGGAGTCGGAGTCGGAGTCGTCGAGGGGGATCTCATCGTCGTTTGAGGGTGGTCTTGCCGGTCCTACTGGTGGACGGGAAGGACCGATAGATGGCTTCGCGACGGTGGGTTCTGCTGATTTTGAATTGGTTGTTGAGGCTGGGGGAAGTGACGGGCCTATTGGTGGTCCCATTGATGGCCCTATGGAAGGTGCGCTAGGTCCAAACCCAGCGTCAGAGTCATCGTCCAAGGGAATCTCATCGTCGTTGTCGCGTCGCGAGACTTTAGGCGGAGGAGAGCCGGGTTGGTCATCGTCTTCTGGTGTGCGCTTGCGCTTTTGCAGGTGTGGTGGCAGCTGTGGTCCTATTGAAGACATCGTGGAGCTTGATGGAGGTTAAGGTCGAGCGAATCAGTTCTAGCGAGATACAATGCTTAAGTTGAACTTGGGAAGAAGTTCGCGACAACCAGGGCATGATGTAAAGGTTCCAATTGGGGTACCGCTGCTAGCTTATCGATAAAGGCTTGACAGCACCGCTAAATTGGGTGGCTGAGGTCCAGCAAGGATGTTGAACATGGGGGGCTCTGGGAACGGCCCGGGGAGCTGGTGCTGCACCCGCAGTTGCTCCACGGCTTTCCAGGTTCCCAGCTCGAATGCGCCAGCCTTCCGAGGGGCCGAATCTCTTGATTCTCATGTACGGAATAGACAAGGAGACTGAAGTTCTTTCCACCGATTCATTGTAACACCCGGGGTCTTGTCCTCAGCCCCAGAACATTTGCGCTGCCCCGCAGACAACGCGGCGTCATCCCGCCAAGCTCCTATACCCTGATCGAACCCAAGAAAGCGAGTGATAGATAGCCTTCCGGCGTCGAGTACCTTTGCGCGACATACACATTGGACGAGTCTCCACGGAGCAATGAATTCAACAGTCAGCAACAGATGAGTTCGAGTCAAGCGCAGGGCAGTGATGGCCCAGGAGACAACATGGCCGACGTACGAGAGCTAGAGCCAGACGCCGAGGATCACAGGCCAGGGTCAAGTGCTAGTGAGGAGGAGACAATAAGAGGGGAACATGACGAAGACCATATCGCCGATGCCGCCATTCTGGAGAGGGAGGAAGAGCCGCCTTCTGCCGACGTACCAATACCAACTGTCGAGGTCGATACAGCTGCTGCCATACCCAACCATTACCGCGAAATCGTAGAAGCTTCGCGGGAGACTGCTTCGGAAGATGGCTCGACTGATGCCATACCTAGGCTGGTAGCAAGCCCTATAGGTTCCAACCTTTCGATCCCAGATGATACGCCATCAATTCAGGTGTGTTATCAAACTCATATCTGTGTCTTTGCTGTAGAATTGCACTGACATCGCTGTAGGGCTCTGTAGTCTCGTCCATGGGCAGTAGCGCTCTGCCCTCCTTCGCACGAAGACCTGGCATCAGCCCAACGCCCTCATTCCGACCATTTGACCAGAGGTTTCAGTCTCGCATTGCCTCTCCACACCTCAGCTCCCCACGACCGTCATCACCGGGCTTCCTTACTGGACATGGGCGCACTGTCTCCGTCGGCAGCCAGTTCTTGCTTGATTCTTCCGAAACAGAGACGCCGTCACCACCATGGGAAGTTGTGAGATGGACCAGGTTGAGGAAATTGAACAGTCAGGCATTCTCCGAGGCAGGAAAAAGAAACTTCGGTACTCCAACATGTCTCGCGGTTACGGCAAACATTGTGATGGGAACATCGAAGGGGATCATTTTGGTCTTTGACTACAACCAAAATCTTAAGCTGATTATTGGCCCAGGGACAAAAGGTTCGAGTTATGTTGTTGGACGAATCCCAAATCTTGGAAGCTAACATGGTACCAGCTGTTGAATCTGGCCCTATCACCGCGATCGCTGTCTCCGCAGACCACAGCACCATTGCAGGTGGGCACTCGAATGGCAACATATTCACCTGGGACACCACGCGAGCTGCAAGGCCATTTCTGACCATACCACATCTGGACCCATCACAGCTGCAACGGAGGACAGCTGATGGCCACATTCCCAATGTTGCTATTACTCACTTGGGATTTCTCGGCACACGGCACACGGCATTGGTTTCAGCAGATGACCGAGGCATGGCCTTTTCACATCTCGCCACCAGAGGCACAGGGGCGCTCGGTAGGACAGTCAAGACGACTCGAATTCTTGGACGCTATCCGGACTCCAAGCCACCACTTGGGAAGACTCTCAAACCCAGCACAGTCCTAGGGTTCTCTTCATGCCCACTTGGCAATGTTGAAATGGCTACTGATAGCATGGGTCTCACGGCGATGCTTACCCCCTATCTGCTCGTCATTGTCTCCACCACTCCTATCGCTCAAACTCAACACAAATCTGCACGCCCAAAAGAGGTTGTCGCCCACAGTGCGATGACAGGCTGCCTTGCTTGGTTCCCGGCTGTGAAACTCAAAGTGCCAGATCCTTCCACCGGAAGCCAGATCTCCAAAGTCAAATTGGTATACTGCTGGTCCAATGTTCTCACTGTACTGGACGTGGATGAGATACCGGCCGATGATAAGGAGAAGCTTCCGAGTCTCAAATTCAGAGCACGAAGTCGATGGACGTGTGAAGAATCCATTGCGGCAGTTCAGTGGCTCAGCAGATCAGTCCTCACTGTTCTAACGATCTCCCAGCGACTGATTGTACTCGAGGATCGCAGTATGCGCATGACTGAAGCTTTTGACCTGCTGGGCAAGCACATCTATCACGCAGATTTATTTTCAAAGCAGCTGAATCCATTAGTCGAACAACTGGATGAAGAGGACCCCTCCTTGCATGGAGTCGTTGCCGATGCCTTCTACATGAGCTTCAAAGCGTACAAAAGCAGGCTATTTCTTCTGGGCTTCAACGATGTTTCGATAGGCGCTCTGTCCAACTGGGCAGACCGGCTAATAGCGCTGATGGAATCTGGAGATTATGTCGGTGCCATCCAGCTTGCCACATCGTACTACACAGGAGACGCCAACAAGCTCACAGTTGGGTTGCCAGAAGACGCGAACCTCCGACACTCCATGGTTCAGGACAAGCTGATGGAGATCATGAGCGCGTCGCTCAAGTATGTTTTCGGCCAAAGGCAAAAGCGCAAAGATAGTGCCGCGGATACTCACCTTCAAGAGCTGGCCGAGACCTGCTTTGTGGCTTGTCAGAGCGTTGGGGACGAGGATTTTGTCTTTGATGAGATGTGGAATTGGTACGAGGATGGCGAAGTTGAAGGAATTTTCCTTGAGACTTTGGAGCCATACATTCTAGGCGGATCCATTACAACTGTTCCTCCAGTTGTGGTCAAGGCTATGGTGACCCATTTCGTGGGTAAGGGACTCGAGAGTCGGATGGAGGAGCTCATCTGCCATCTGGACACCTCTACTCTGGATTTGGACCATATCACACTGCTCTGCAAACAGCACAGCCTGTATGAGGCCCTTATTTATGTCTGGAACCAAGCGCTCCAGGACTTTATCACGCCATTTCTCGACTTGTTAGCTTTGCTTGTGCCATTGATGCAAAACGGACGATACTCAGGCTCGACAAACCCGATTGAGGACGATCTCTACGCGGTCAACGCACTCAAGATATTTCCATATCTTTCATACGTCCTCACCGGACGGGTGTATCCGACTGGTGAGGCATTATCAGAAGATATTGCACAAAAGGCCAAAGCTGAGCTGTATTGGCTTCTGTTTTCTGGGAAAAGCATCACCTGGCCAAAGGGCAGCAACAAACGCCTTCTCACCAAACCTTCTCAGTCACAGGAACCATCATTTCCCTATCTACGGCTGATTCTCAATTTTGATGCACCGAGCTTCCTGAGTGCGCTAAATGAAGCATTTGAAGATTCTTTCTTGAATGACTCGCCCGAGAAGCAGGCGGCAAGTGGCAGCCGACCACGAGATCTTCCAGAAGAACAAATATTCGGGTTGACCGTGGACAGGCAGTACATTGTTTCCATCTTAATGGAGATTATGAACTCAAACGATTACGAAACCACCGATACGATCTACCTCGACATGTTTATTGCTAGAAATCTTCCCAAATACCCACAGTATTTACTGTTTCCAGGCTCAACTCTTACCAAAGTGCTCACGGGACTTTGCAAGTTCCCCGGTCGAGACTTGGCCGAGGATGCTCAGCTCAGCGCAGAATATCTCCTTTCAGTCTATCATCCACCAAATGTCAACGACCTCATTCCACTTTTCAAGGAAGCGGGGTTCTATCGCATTCTGAAGCGCATCTACAAAAACGACAAGCAATACGGGAAACTCGTTGAGACATACTTTGAAGATCCGGAGGATCAAGAAGCAGTTTTCAGCTGCATTGAGGTCTGTTTGCGACCGCAAGCAGGTCTTACACGGCGCCAGGTACAAGATGTCCACCATGTGATAAGACAACACGCCGCCCAGTTTGTTGAGATTGATCCTCCCATGGCAGCCAAGACAATCGCCAAAATTGCGCCAGAGTTACACCATGATGTTCTTGGCTCGTCTAGTGAGCAGCCGGGACTGCAGTATTCATACCTGAAGACAATCTTGGAGCCGAAGGCTGAGCAGCGACCTACCAACTCACCAGACCGAGACCTTGTGGAGCAATATCTCCGGCTCATGTGCAAGTTTGATCCGGCACATGTTTCGGACTATGTTGGACTAGTTCAGTCTACAAACCTGCGGCTGGATAACCTGCTTCCGACAATGGAAGAAATGGGTGTCATTGATGCAGCAGTGATACTCATGGCCAAGGAAGGCCAAGTCAAGGAGGCAATGGGCCGCTTGGTCAAGCACCTCGGGACTCTGGAATCTGCTCTTCAAGGATTGCTTTCAGGCACAGGTCTGGACTCTGACACGGCTCAAATCCATGAGTCTGCTGAAGAACTGATGGAAGCTTTGAGAAAATACATTCTTGTCGGTATTTGGCTTTGCCAGGGCCAGACAAAGACTGTACGAGAAGCCAACTCAGGTCGACGACGTCAAAAGCCTACGCTTGAAGACGCATTATCTTCCGACGAGGAACTATGGTTGGATTTGATTGACGTGGCCGTGCAGATCACCAAACAAATATCTGCTGCCCTCCAGCTGTCCCCGGCCGATACTCCCGACCAAGAAGCTCCAACTTTGCCATTGACAGAGAACGACAAGATCATCACTCTTCTTCGCTCGCTTGTACAAAACACTTTCACCGCTCTGCTCACATCCACCTCGGCTCCATCATCCGCCTCCACTACGACTGCTGGAATGGGGAGCAACTTGTCGTTTCTCCGGATCCTCCGGGCGTTCCTAACACGTGCTGCCGCCTCTTCGCCCAACCTTGCTGATCTCCGTTCCGTCCTGTCGTCCATCTTCGCGGCTTACGCATATGAGGAGTCCATTCTCAGGCTATCGAACCGGCTGCTGGAAAGGAGTCTATTTGTCAGTGTAAACGAAGCTGTTGCACTTCGACAGCGTGGATGGCGTCCACGAGGCTCAACATGCGAGGCCTGCAGCCGGAGAGTCTGGGGTCCGGGAGTAGCTGGGAATGTGTTTGAGGCTTGGGAGGAGAAGCAAGCCCTGGAAGAAAAGAGGAGGAAGCAGAGGAAGGAATTAGTCTCGCCGAATGGCGTCGGCAACGATGGGAAGGTCGCAACAGATGACGAGGAAGAGACATATGTTGGCAAGGGCAAAGGCAAGGGCAAAGCTCCCAGTCCCAGGATAAGACAAGTGGATGGAGATGTTAGTATCCACGATGTACAAGAGGCTCAGGATCCCCGAGAGGGGCGGCCTGATGAGGCTGGAGCTCCTAGAAGGAGGGAGCAGCCGCCATTAGGGCCGTTGGTCCTGCTTGCCTGTAGGCACATCTACCATCAGCGGTGTTTGGAGGAGTTGCTAGCGAAGGATGGACAAGGAAAGGAAAAGGAGTATAGGTGCCCCATTGATGGGTAGATGACTTGGGGACTTGGTAACTGATACCAGATATTGAGTTGTACATAATTTATGGATTGATACCAAGCCGTTGTTGTGGGAAAAAGGAGGTAAAATACCGTACTAAATACGCCTACCCGTAATTTACGCGATCCTAGCGGTCGATCAGTTCCTGACCAGCTCCTGAATTCGATTCAAGATCCTGGCTTGCATCTTCCAGCAAAAAAACTCCTAGTTTCGCCAGATGCGTCTACAATGTCCATAACATCCGAGGAAGACGTCGAAGAGGACGCGGCCCCTCTCTCTGACTCGCCCTCCCATAACGATTCTTCCGATTCCAACAGCGGTCTACACCAGCACCACAATCGCGAACACAACAATAACAACAACGGCTCAACCTCCCCCTCGGGGTCGAATCCAGCCTCCGACTACGAAGATGAATACGACGAGGACGAAGACTTTGAAGAAGAAGACGACGATGGCGATGGGAACACTTTTCCCCCAGCGGCGCCTTTCACGCAACACACCTTTGCCCCTCCGTTCTATGGCCGGCCACCGACGCCGCTACCACCATCACCGTCGTTAACATCGCTGTTGCGACCCTCGCGACCGACAACGCCTGATGCGTCAGACGACGAACATGCTGAACCGCTACCAAGGGCGAGGCCGAAAGTACCGACGTACGAATACTACGGTTTCGTTCTATACCTCTTCAGCAGCCTGCTGTTTTTGTTTTACCTACTCTGGAGCTACCTTCCGTCGCCGTTCCTGCACGCGCTGGGGATATACTACTATCCGAACCGATGGTGGAGCTTGGCGGTGCCGAGTTTTATCGTGATGCTGCTGGTGTACATCTACGTGGCGCTGGCGGCGTATAATGTCGAGATCTTGACGCTGCCGATGGGGAGCATCGAGACGGTGGTGGATGAGGCTGCGCAGGTCGCGGTGGTTGATTCGAGGGGGAGGATCAGGGCGATTGGGAAGAGGGGACATCAGAGAGGGGAGCAGCAGCAGGGGCATCGGAGGAAGGGGTCGGGGAGGAGTAATAGAGATGATGACGGGGGAGGGGGAGGGCATGGGGTGAACGGGCTGGATTGGAGGGAGGTTTGGAATGAGGGGACAGATGCGGTGATGGATGTGCCGCTGGCGGGGGTTTGTGAGGTGCTTTATGGGTATAATGGTAATGACGGGGAGGGGGATGAGGATGTGATAACGAGGGTGTGATTGGAGCGAGGAGTGGGCGTTATGGCTTGCATAGATCTGGGATTGATACCCTTCTGTTTAGCATGGTGGTGATAGTTGGTATGAGCTTGGAAATTTACTTGTTGAGCACATGGAGGGGCACGTTGCCTCTGCAGCTATGAATAACACACCGCAACAACACGACGTTGTAGGAATAGAGTCAGAATAAGCAATTGATCATCTGTGCATATCAGAAATCTCGTGATTGTAAGGTAGAGGGAACCTCACGCAAGTGGCCGAACTATCCGTAAGCACGTCAAAGAGTCACAAGTGGGGTACATTCAATGAGGAAGGAGAGAGGGATGACAGGCTTCGGGATGGGCATCAACTGCCCTATATCCAGCTCCGCACTGCCAGATAACCGAATGCCGCCAATCTCACTCAATACATCAAACAATCAAGCAACGATGGCCTCACCCACTTCGGATGCTGCCCTCAAAGAGCAGCTAAAAGGCAGATTCGTCGGCAAGACGCTCAACGAAGTCCCCACTCCGTCGGTGATCCTCGATCTAGCCAAACTCGAGACCAACTGCAATGGCATGCTGGAAGCCACAGAGAAACTGGGCTTGCTCTGGCGGGCTCATATCAAGACTCACAAGGTATTTCCAAGCATTTGTGCTATGATGCAGGCCATGAACTGATACCACCTAGACAACCGAACTCACCCGCCTCCAAGTGGGCAATGACATGTCCAGGCCCGTAAATATCGTTGTGTCAACTATCATCGAGGCAGAGAACATCCTCCCTCTGTTGAAAGAGTACCAGTCAAAAGGGATAAAAGTCAACGTCCTCTTCTCCTTTCCCCTTTTCCCCTCCGCAGTCTCTCGTCTGGCCGACCTTTCCGCCCAGCTTGGCCCAGACTCCATCTCTCTCATGGTAGACCACCCCAAACAACTCGAGTCCGCCTCAGCCATCGCCCACACAACCGGCGCCTACCCACCCTTGGTCTTCATCAAAATAGACGGAGGCTACCACCGAGCAGGCGTCGAGCCCTCTCCAACTTTCATCAATCCAGACGCTGCAATCCAGGGGGGCACCCGCCACCCCTCTGAGATGCTCATCGACGCTGTTCTCGCAGCAGAGAAGGAAAACAAATGCGTTTTGCACGGAGTGTACATCCACGCGGGGCATAGCTACGGCACGAGAACGGACTGGGCAGCGCTGGGGTACTTGACGGAAGAGTTCAGGATCTGTCTTGACTTTGCCGAGGCGATCAGGAAGCGCAGCCCAGGGCACAAGCTCGTCATGTCCGTCGGCGCTACGCCTACAGCGACGGCCATTCAGCACCCTGATATCGTTTCGTCGTCCGAACGCAACGGTGACGGTTCAGTGAAGAAGCTGAGGGAGTTTATCACGAAATGGGCCACGGGTGACAATGCCTATCAACTGGAAGTCCACGCTGGTGTTTAGTATGTTTGTTTTTATATTACCTCCGAATGTTTCTTTTACTCCGGTATCAAGACTGACTAGATATCTCTAGCTCAACCCTTGACCTCCAACAACTCGCCACCCACGCTCGTGACTCCTCCCTCCTCAAGGCAGAGGACATCGCCATCAGCGTCCTGGCCGAAGTGGCCTCCCTCTACCCCTCCCGCGGCAAAAATTCGACAACCGAAGCCCTCATCAACGCCGGCTGTCTCGCCCTAGGCCGCGAGCCCGTCACCGACATGGGAAACGTCCCCGGGGCGGACTACTCGGGCTGGGGCTTCGCCATGCCCTGGGGCGGCAAGCTCACATCCAACCCGGTTCCAGGCCACGACTTCCCCCGTGTCCACCCCGGCTGGCAAGTCGGAAAGATTTCCCAGGAACACGGGATTCTGGTGTGGCATGGCGAACCAGAGGAAGAGATCCCGCTGGAGTATGGACAAAGAGTCAGAGTGTGGCCTAACCACAGCTGTATCGCGGGAGCGTGCTTTGATTGGTACTTGATTGTGGACAGTAGAAATACAGGAAGAGAGGATGAAGTGGTGGATGTTTGGCCGCGGTGGAGGGGTTGGTAATCATATCAAGATGTTTGGTCAAGACTCGATATCGAGAACATATCATATTTGTCAAGGGTCCCCTTCCCCTTCCCGCCCTTCCCCTCTGTCCAATCCTGCGTATAACTACTGCTGCGAACAAAAGGGCGATGGTAATCAAACATTCTCTCTTGTACCTAGTTCCCTACAATCGAGACACCAACTCTGTCTTTTTCTAAGAATATGACGCGCGCTAGAAGAACCGATAAAACCTGAACGCTCTTTCTTTTTCGGACGCTAAACATGTTTGAAAACCATGTGTTTGTTCATGCTTTGCAACCCCCCTTCCCTAGTCGCACTTCATCCTGGTCTAACTTTTCTCGGCCTGCTCCTTCGCCTTCTCCTTCGCCTCCTTCTCCATTTCTTTCATGAGCACCGCTTTCAGCAAAGGAATCTTTTCTGGCTGCGACTTCAATGTCGGGGCGTTCGGCAGCTTTGCCTTCTTCACCACCTCTCTCGAGGGAGCCTTCGATCGTTCCATGGCTTCCTCGATACCTTCCTCCTTCGATCGTTCCATGGCTTCCTCGATACCTTCCTCCTTCCAGCCCTTCTCTCTGATTTTCGCCTCATGTTTTACGCCGCCGCCCTACTTGCAGCGCTTCTCTACGATGCCGGCCCCGTTCTCTTCGTACTCCTTTCTCGAGATCCACATCTGGTGGAATGTGCCCAAACTCCCGAGGATACTTCCGCCAATCCAGGCGCCGAATCGCCTCTCGCTGGTGAGGCCGGCGGCGTGGATTTTGACCTTGACGCTCGGGAACATGGCTGTCAGCTCGTGGTGCAGGCGGTCGTTGAACCCTGGCAACAAGCTTGTGCTTCCGGTGACGACAACGTTGGCTAAAAGGGCGGGGCGAACGTCAACGTCGATAGCGTCGAGGGCGGCCTTGATCAAGCCGGGAACTGTCTGGGCCTTGGTGATCTTTCCTTCCTCGGTGGCGCTGGGGAAGGCAGCATTTTCATCCCACATGCCTTCAGCAACCTTGAAGCGTTGCTCGCGCCACATCTGGTTGCTCCCATCTGGCATCTCAAACACACGACCAGGCAGATTCTTCGCATAATCCTCGTTTCCTTGCGCGAGATACCGTCCAGGACCCTTCCAAACCTCTACCACCGACTCCTTGAACTCCTTCAAGACCCCCTCCTCCTCAAATGCTCTGAATGACGGGGAAATCTGAAAATCAAAAGTCTTCAATCTAGCCTCAGCAGGCTGGCCAGCCTCGACAGGCTTCTTGCTTTCCACCATAAATCTTGGAACAACCTCCACCTTTGGCTCACTTGTCTCGAAGAGGGATCTGAGCTGACTGCTGAGCCATACACCGCCAACAGGTGATCGTTGAACACTCCGCTTAAGGACCATGCCATCAAACACCGCTGTCACACTTGTATTAGCCCCTCCCACATCTAGCACCAAGACCGTGGCCTTCCCCGCCGCGTAAGCAGCCAATACGGGGGTCTTGCTCAGCCAGAACGCAGGGCAAGCCCAATTCTCCATGCATATCTCGATGGCCTTTTCTCTCGCCTTTGGTGAGTTCCATGCTGGCTCCGTCATCAAAAGTGGGTTCTCCTGCATGGGCTTCTCGTAGTTTTCCGTCTCGTCCAAGTCAGCCTCATCGGCCATCTCCACATCTCCATCTGCAGCTGGTTTGGGCTTGTTGTTCAGGCCGTTTTTGCTGGCGGGGGTTGGTCGGGGAACACCAAGGCGGTCGATAAGGGCGTACTCCCAGATTTTGGTGGCGGTGTCCCAGTCCTCGACGGCACTATCCCGGTTCATATAGTTGCGGATTTCAAAGTCGGCGCGGGGGTAGATGGCCTGGTCGCCAAAGACGTCGCGCTGGGAAGAGGTGATGTGGCCGTAGAAGGAGGGGAGGACTTGCTTTGGCATTTCTTCGCCTGCGAAGCCGGCGCGGGTATGAATGTAGCCTGGATCTAGAACAATGGCGGAGACCTCATCTTTTCAGGAGTATGATGGTTAGCTTGGCGCCTTGGAGGACTAATGGTAAAGCCTACCTCCGCCATAGACGTCAGTCGGCTGTACCGACGAAGACAGTGGTGGTTGCGCCATTGTGAGTGTCTTGATTGAGTTGGTAAATGATCGGTTTGAATATTATCAATGAAAATCTGTTCGTAGCTGATGGTGTTCTGCGTGACAGTGTAGAGTTAACAATGGAGAGTGCAATTGGTGTTTGGCGAAGGCTGCAAGTGACAGAAAGATGGTCGCGTAAAGAATGATTGAGCTTCTCCAATTCGAGGGCGGCGCAGAAAGAGCTCCCCTGCTCGGGCGCGGCGGGCGCGTTTCTGCTCGTGAGAAAATAGTGGGTCATGGAAAGCTTGGCAGGTAGTTGCAACCACAACTTGAGAGCCTTGCACCTTGATGGATTTTGACTCTTTCCTTAGGTAAGAAAAGATATCCTTCCTTTCAACGAGACCGGTATCCGCCAGGGGTTTTCTTTCCTTCGTTTCCATAAACCTACTGTACACAAGAGGATCTCACACCCATCCCACACCCTCACCCAAGCTGTCAGAAAGCACGGACTCCCAGCCCAAAGCCGTCCCAGAGTCGGTTCTAAGCCCCACCACAAAGTGAAGCTGGGGAAGGCCTGCCTGCGAAGCTAATTCTTGGCGCGACTTTCCTTCCTGCCGCGACTTGACGACGAAGGCAGCGAGTCCAACAGACAATCGCAACTGAAAAATCGCCAGATTGCTGGTTCACCGTCCCCCGCCCTCCCATCGGCACTGTCACGCCACCTGCAGGCAATCAACTTCCAGGCAGCCGGCGCCGAAAACGATGGTATAACCTTTTTTACGATCCAGCGCATGCTAAAGGACGATTTGAGCTGCGACCTCACACCCGACCTCACCGTGCCCTCCGCGGGACTCACCCATCCCATCCTCCCACATTCCAACCGCTGCTACCGCAATCATGGCGATCGACGAGCTCGACTTCGCCAATCTGAATGACGAGGCCTGGGCCGATGTCGAAGCCCGCGACGAAGCTGCCATCAAGAAGATCAACAGCGCATTCCAGGATAATGAGCTCAACGGCATCATCGGCAACGTCGCATCCGGCGGCGCCATCGACCAGGCCAACAAAGCCGACGATGCTATCGACTTTGAAGATATGGATCTGAGCGACGAAGATGACCTGCCAGAGGAGGAGGAAGCGACTGGGCCGCCCTTGGATGTTAATGACGACGAGGACGACCTCTTCGGTGATGCTGGCTTCAGGTCTTCCCCGGAGCCCACTGATGGCGCTGATGAGCAAAACGACGATAACGACGCCGACTCGAATGCTCCCGATACCGATGGCATGGATATTGACGAACCTGGCAATTCATTGGAGGAACTGAGGGCCATGAATTTCGATTTTGATCATGACCCGGGCTTCGACGAAACCAATCAAGACCCCAACATCCCAGCTCCGGCCGAAAATCTAGTTGAAGCCGTCAAGCAAGCCTATCCAGGATTCAGGGAGAATGCCGTCCTGCCTTGGAACGAACTTTTGCACCCCAAAGTTGCCACATGGATCTCCAAAAAGCCTCCAAAGCCCCCCAAGCATCTCGTGCCCAACAAGCTGAGCCTAGATCTGGAGGCTGACCAGGAGAAACTTTTCAGAATTCCCGGCACTGCTTCAATTCCGGTATTCCAGAGGATCCGAGAGGCCGAGTTGCGCGGCTTGTGGTCGCTCGAGGAGTGTGAGCCTTTGGAGCAAGCCGACATAGAGGTGTTTGACATGGACGACGATGATTCCGACAATTCCTACATTCAAGGCTACACCCTGCGTGATATTGCCCTTGTCTGCGACGACTGGGATCGCACTATTGGGCTTGCCGAACTCCAGAATCAGGTCGAATCAATCACTGAAGACAGGCACATTAAGTTTGAGCCTGATGAAGATGATGAGGACGACGACTGGGACAGAATGTTTCTCGACAACCCGGCCGCTCCTAAGAAACGGCGACTGGAGATTCCTAAAGGCCTTCCGCCTATCCCAACATTCACAGCACCCAACTTTGACAATTACGAAGAGGCTGCCTCCAAGCTTGGAAAGCGTGTCATCCTGGATATGAACGACCCGTTCCTTCTCGTGGACGATGTCGAATCGTCTGAACGGGCTGCCAAGAGACGCAAAACCCAACACAAGACGGTCCGTCTGGCAAACGGACGTCTTGGCCGCGAGTTGACCCAACGATTCAACTTTTCCTCGGACCAGGCGTACGAGGCTCTCAAGGAAAACGCCCAGAGCAAAGTCCGCGCGACGCTGGCACCCATTCCTGTCGAGCACAGCATGCCTGCCCAGCGGCTCTCTTGGCCATACTACAAAGTCAAGCTTACTGCCAGCGATCCACACAGCTATCACCGACCGCAGTTCCATCCCAAAAAGGATGGTCAGCATCTCATCAGGTTCTCCAAGCCTCTGCCGACGAAGCGCAAGTTGATGAGGGCCAAGAAAATCCCCGAGGCCTTCAAAACATCTGCCGACCTTTCCATGAACGACAGTTCTACCGCTGTGCTTTTGGAGTACTGCGAAGAGGTTCCTATTGTGCTTTCCAACTTTGGCATGGGCCAAAAGATTGTAAACTACTACCGCCGCTCCAAGGGCACTGACTCCAACTCTAAGGGAGAGAAGAGAGAGCTCGGCGAGAATTGTGTTCTAATGCCTGAGGATCGGTCTCCGTTTGCCATGGTCGGCCAGGTACATCCAGGCGAAACTGTGCCCACTTTGCACAATCAGATGTTCCGAGCACCCATCTTCAAGCACAGCCCGAGGAAAACCGACTTCCTGGTTGGCCGTAGCTCCACGGGTAAATTAGGCGCTAATTGGTATATCCGCAACATTGATCATCTCTTTGTCGTAGGTCAGATTCTGCCTTCGATGGAAGTGCCCGGTCCTCACTCTCGGCGTGTCACCAACATTGCCAAGAACCGACTGAAGATGGTCTCGTACCGTCTGCTTAGCCAGAGCGACAATGTCACGCTCACCGACATCACCAAGCATGTTGCCGAGTCGAACGAGTCTCAGAACCGCCAGAAACTCAAGGAGTTCTTGGACTTTCGCAAGGACCAGCGCAACTGGAAGCTCAAGGACGGCCAAGAGATGCTCGCCGAGAGCGAGATCCGGGCTCTTGTGCGGCCCGAAGACGTGTGCCTGTTGGACGCCATGCAAGTAGGCGCACACGAACTCGAGAACGGTGGCTATGAGGTTAATGACAACATGGTCAACGATGAGAATGAAGTCGGTGACGAGCTTCCTCCGGACGCACTTGCTAATAAAATGGCGCCGTGGAGGCTTACCAAGGCTTTCATCGATGCGAGTCATGGCAAAGCCATGATTGCTGTTCATGGTGCAGGGGACCCGACGGGCAAGGGTCTCGGCGTCAGCTACCTCCGCACATCGATGAAGGGCGGTTTTCTGGAGCAGCTTCAAGGTCCCAACGCTACGTCAGCCGATGCCATAGAGCGACAGCGGAAGGCTAACGGCGGGCACATGTACAACGTCAAGAACCAGGACACGTTGTACACGGAGGCTCTGAAGGACATTTGGAACCGCCAGCGGGAAAGCCTTCAGGATGCGCAGGAGCACGATGATGACGATGTTTTGGCTCAAGAGGATGAAGATGATCGCTTCAACACACAAAGCCAAGTTCCTGCCCACCCGGGCATTGCCGACGGTGTTAGCCAGATCAGCCAGAGCCATGCCAGCGCTGTAGGCGGTGGCAGAAAACTTAAGATCACCAGACAAATCAAGGATGAAAATGGCGAGATCAAGACTGTTGAGGAGGTTGTCCATGATCCCGTGGTCATCAATCAATATCTCAAGAAGAGGCGCCAGCAGGCGATGGAGAAAATCGAGTATGTTACTGCCCATGGGTGGATTCAATGGTTTTGTAATGTTGCTGACATCACGCCTGTAGCTTTGATAACCTCAAGCTCACTGGCGATGAGGAATACGATAAACTTCTACTTGAAAAGTGAGTTTCATTCTGCAATTACTGGCATGTATTTTGCTCGATTGCATCAGACACTAACTACGTTGCTTCCAACAGAGCTGAGGCTGAACTTGAGCGTCTGGAGAAGAACAAACTGCGCACGGCGAAACGCACTAAACAGAAGGATCTTCAGGCGAGAATGAAGGACGGTGGTGCCGACGGTGCCGGGTCGCCTGGCCCTAATGGGGAAAAGGTCACCGGCACGACCAGGAAGTGCGCCAATTGCGGCCAGGTCGGCCATATCAAAACCAACAAAAAGTATGTTTGCCAAACCCTTGAGTGCGATGCCTTCGACGACGAGGAGCTCTGGGAAGAGCTGGAGGAAGAGGAAGAGGAAGAGGAAGAGGAGGTGGTGATTCGACAGCCTAAGAAGAAGGCCAAGAAGCCTCGCAAACCGCGACAACGCCCAGCTACTCGCAAAGAGAAGCAACTGGACACGGCGCGGAACAGGCTCCTCGCGGATGCTTCCCAGTGGTAACGTTGAGCTCTTATGATGTTGTTATGACTCTAGTTTGGGTTGGCAACTGAAGACTGGCGTGATTGGTGAAGGCACAGCCCACCAACACGATCTTGACAGGGACTTTCAAGCAATGATTTCTTTGCGGTTTTTTTTCTTTTTGTGCTCTTTATTTGAGTTTCTTTTTCTTTCTTTCCTGTCATGTTTCTTACTGTCAACATCTCACCTGCGCTGTGCTCAACATTTTGCTGACATTCAAACCCCTCAACAAGACTCTGCCCGCTTCTCAACGGATCTCGACCTCGCGAGCAGAACCCCGACGATGCTGCCGGCCTTGCATCTGGCAACGCGCCTGTCGCGGCCAGCTTTATCCTTTGAATGGAAGGTTGATTTCTGGTGCTGCAATGGGATAGGGCTGGGAAAATGAAGAGGGGTCGGAGGAGGGTTGCGATGCTGACATGCAGTTCTATTCTGTTAATTCTCGTTACCCTTTACCGGACATCTCGAGACAACAGTCGACAATCTATCTACGACGGTTCCATACATCGACCTTCGGGATACGGCACGGCCCCAACCCGATTCATCGGGTCAGAAACGAGATTAGGGCAGGAGGCAAGCTGTTGTGTGTGGGGGCAAGCCTTAGGGCGGTTTATTGCTTTATTCTGTTCCCTTTGCAGCATACCCATTTGCATTTTGAGCTGGCGTTTGGTTGGGGTGTCTTTTGATTTTCTGTACATGGTAATTCTAGGAGGATCAAGCACTTCGCTGGGTTTCGTGGGATGGAGTTAAACAAGTTTGGTCGGGTAAAAGAAACCGGGTTCACGCAAGGCGTGCGGGACGCCACAAAACGGAGACGGCGTTATCACGGGATTGTGAGGAGGTGACTTTTTTTTCACAGCATTGGGAGGCCTGGAACTTTGGCGCCCAGGATGGTTTGAGGGTTTCTCAGTTTGCAAGGGAGAATCGGATGCAGTTCTCAGTTGAGTAGTATACGGGTTGTGGGTTGCGGGTTGCGGGATACAAGAAGAAGCGGTGCATACATAGATGTACATACATAAATTTGGGGCATTGTGTATAACGAATGCATTACAAAAATCAGTTGGTGTGCTCGGTATTTGATGGCAATATGTACGCTACAGCCCATCAAGATGACAACCGGGGTAATCAACCTAGGAATAAGTTGTTGATCCTGATTGAAATCAAGGCGAGCAAAGAAAAGAAAACTTGGTGAACGAAGATGTTGAAGCGTCGGTGAGTAAGTTGAGTGGGGGGAGGTTGCGTAAGGTTTGGGGTCATGATGCCAAAAATGGCGACTTAACAGAGCGGGATATAGGTGTCTCTATTTACTTTATTTCCCGGGTTTGGCGATCATCCACTGTCTGTATGGTGTGTGGTGTGTGTGGGGAGTTACACAAGAACCTTTCGACTGTTGTTACCCGTTATAACCCAAAGCAGAAAATGATTCATTAGGGTACGTTAAAGTGCCCAGAATGTGGGGGAGGGACATGATCTAAACAAGGAAAAAGAAATCGGCTTCTTCGCTCCTGTGTATTAGAGGCGAGGAAAGAGGGGGATTTGACAAAAGCTGTGCCAGGAGGTTGCTGCGCTGCGTGAGGGGTGGATAGTGCGAAGTATTGGGTACCATGTTGGGGGAATTTGGAGAATCATGGAGGTGGGCAATAGATCGATATCCACAAAATCCTGGCGTCTAGAAGCTGTGTGTACAACAACAGGTAGTCATCCCGATGTGTGTAATTGTCTTACTCGGGCTGTTTAGGTTAGGAATGGGGGTTATGATGATCTGCCCCTGGATTTCTTGGTAAGTTGATATGCAGGTGATACGTATGTTGGTTCGTCGAGAGTAGTTTTAGATATTTGATATGCTTTCTATCTTTGTCATGATATGGCATATCTATACAAGGTGTAGGTAGGCCATTACGGAACGAAAGATTGCTTTCAGCCTCATGATGTATAATGATATGTTGCAAGAAATTCGTGATGAAGCGGGTTCCATTAGCTGTGATATTGAGATGACGACAAAGGCGTAAGGCTGGCAGAATAAAACATGTCATTGGTTCGGACTCTTGGTCAGTCGGCCAGCAGGAAGACGAAACTTCCGGATCCGCAGTAGCGATATTGAAGACCAGTTGGTCTAACACAACAGGCCTTGCGGCAGGGAGGGGAATGGAAACCGATATCCACCGGCCGGGTTGGTTCAGCCTTTACCTACCAGGCCTGGTCTGAGGTAACTGGGCCTACTATAAGCCCTGTCTAGGATGCCATGCCTGCCGGCTCCGAACTGCATGTTGTTGGTCTGGGAGCTGGGCGGCCGTGTATGGCCCGGCGGTTCGGTCAGTGTGAGGCTAGGTAAGAAGGGTCTGGATTCTGGGCCAAAGGTCATGCCGCCAAGTGGCATGTGGGAAAGGGGTGTAGATCCCGTGATCAACAGCTGGGGGTGGGTTCACGCACCCAGTAGCTTGGAGCAGGTAGGGGAATGTTGGACATGAGAAAAAGAGGCATAGTTGCTTGTTCGTGCCGTCATCTTGCTTGACACTTCCCGTGTGCCCGGCATATTCAAAAGGAGGTGATGGCGTAAGTCGGCGCTTGCGCTTGTCGACAGACGCGCTGGCGTTCCAATCGGCATCTACACGGTTCGCTACCGGGCGATCACAGGCACACAGATCTCTTTATTTGGGATGGGAGATCTAAGTTTGGGGGCAGAAAGGGAGGGGAGATAATATCACGTACATAATGTGTGGGTAGCAGTCGGGGTGAGGTTTCTAGGTGACGGTGATGGTGACATGATGGTGAGAAAGGGGAAGAGGTCCGCTGAGAGTGGATACACACAACGGTGTGATATATTGAATGGATAAGATGGTGGTTGGCTGGAGTGATGGGGTGAAGATGTATGCATGTGGTGGAGTTGGTGATGATGTTCCTGGTTCGGATGGCAGGAAAATAGATTATAGCAGCAACGAAATAGACGAGGCCAGCTGATGAAAAGCTTATTTTTGCTAAGTTTATCATCATCTTTGTGTGCCTGCATTGTGTTAACCGCCGAACGTTGTGAACCGGAGCTCTGGGTCGACTGTGTGAGGTCAACCATCTTCAATGAGACGGGACGGAAGACGGGGAAAGGGCGGGCACGGCTCCCATTTGCGGAAAGAAGATGCGAAGATGCACCGCTTACTCTGCTAGCAACAGAGCAAGGCGTGTGACGAACTGCCGTTGGAGTGGTGATGGCTTGATGGCCGCGATCTTGTTGATATGCCAAGCTGCAATTGCTATGAGGAAGTGTGTCGAAGAAATGCGCAGCGAATCAGATGTCTCGTGGCAGTTCAAACCCCTGGCGGGTTCTAAGAATAGAAACCCAACTAATTAGCCCACATCAGGAATTTACCCCCGCGGCGCTTACGAGCAAAGTGGGCAAAATTGATCCTCACCAATCAGAGGCACCAAAGCACGAGGTTGCATCACTGGGCGACAGGGTTCAGGAACCCGTTGTCCTCAGTGCCGTTGTGTTGCTTTTTGTCCCTCACAGTGTTTGCGTTCTCTGGATGCCCAGACGTTGAATTCAACGTCGGAATCAAACGTGCCACCTTTTACTTCCGGGTTAGCACCACAGACCAGGAGATCGTAGTGAGATCCAGAGCTACACGGCCTCGGTACTGCTCAGATGGCCTCAATCCCGCCCCGATAGCCATGTCTTGGCCTTCTCTTATACGCAACTGCGAAGGCACGGAAGATCAGAGCGTCGAGGACTTGACAGTGACAAGGCCGGACCGGCAACGGTGGCATCTTTCCCGAAGCTGCAACGGACCTGTGGTTCCAGAGCGAGCAGGAGGACCCCTCATCAACCGGTTCCGTGGATTCGAAACCGTGCAACGGGCGTAAAATCCATAGCGCGCAATTACTCGGCAGCCAGATAGGCGAGACTTGCACAAGAGCCCGAGGCGGAGGACGAGGCTCCATGAATTCAATACCAACAACCAGACAGCCTTCACCTGTCTGAGGTTGATGACAACCGAACCGGGAAGGAGGGGTTCGGTCAGCCTGGAGCTCCCGCGACCTGTGCACCAACCTGGAACCCGTGCGCGGGTCGACTCCACCAGTCTGAGGGCGTTTTGGGGCTGGTGCTGTGAATCATCAGAACCGCAAGAGACGGAGAGGGCCACTAAACTCTGTAAACGAATAACTTCACCGACCGGAGCGATGGGACCATTTCAATCTGCGCTGCACTATTCATTTGAGCCGAAGTGGTTGATATGGCACTGGAGTTCCATTCGGGTATATTGGATGATTGGCATCTACCAGCGAAGCCGTACAGAAAAGTATGTACCCGCGTGCCCAAATTCTCGACTCGAGCCTTTCGGGGCCTGTCCCCAGTCTTTGTTGTCTGTCAGGACGATGAAAGCACCGAGTCGAGTCTACCCCACGTCTCAGCTCTGCTAGAGGGAAGAATTCATCAAAGCCGTTCTCCTTGCTGTTCATTGTGGTTCCTGGTGATTGAATCTGCTGGATAGATGGACTACAGCACACTACTGCACAGTGCTGGTATCCATAGCGGCGGCCGCATGGCATCCAAGTCCGAAATGGCCGACCCTGTTTCCTGTACGGGCTTCCAACCAATACGCTGTCGCTCCGAGAGGACTGCCAAGGCTTCAGAGCTTCTCTGACCTTTTCTCCTCCCATCCCCCAAGTTCTATTTTTGGATCTTCTCTCTCGAACTGACATCGAACGCCGCAAGCTGCGTCGAGTACGTATCTTTTGCTACCCTGGTCCAGAACAAAGGAATTGACGTCGACCCATCGACATCTACACGGCTGCCACTTCCGAAGGCACAAAAAGACGTTGGACCGCCCTCCATCGCCATTGTCGCGGCCCGCTGTGTTCACGCTTCACGGCTTCACCGAGTACCAGCCCCAGGTCGACATACCCCAGACCCCCATCTCCACCATCTGCCCACTTCGAAGCTATCCACAGATTGGATAGCCATTCGACCCTGCATTATCTGTGGACTCGAGCCAAAAGCGACCGCCGACGACGTCACCGAGTCCGTCCTGTCCGAACATACTTTCTTTGTCGCCGACCGCGAGATACGTTGCCCTTTGCCACGAGCACCATTGCGACCGTTGTCGCATCGCGACGCCTTTCGTTCATTTTAGTACCTGTTTCTCCGTCATCTTCGCCGATACACATCCGACAAGATGGGACGCAGAAAGATTGAAATCAAGGCCATCAAGGATGACAGGAACCGCTCTGTGTAAGCTTCTCTTTCCAAATCTTACCACTTGTGCCGAGAGCGCCTCGCTGACCATGGTATCTGGCGCGACAGCACCTTCTTGAAGCGCAAGGGTGGTCTTTTCAAGAAAGCACACGAGTTATCTGTGCTTTGCTCCGTAGATGTTGCTGTCTTCATTTTCGGCAGCAACAAGAAGCTCTACGAGTATTCATCATGCGACATGCGCGACCTGATCACGCGGTACACCTATGTATGTTTCAAAACCCGGCCCCCTGTCCCTTGGGGTTTGGCTAACATGTCGCAACAGCACGGCGGTCCGAACGAGCACAAGGGCCCGTCTGACTTCAATGGCGGCGCCGATGAGGAAGAGGATGATGAAGAAAATGGCACTCCGCCACAAGGAGACGGGATGGACGCTCAAATGCTTCCTCCCCACTTTCAGGCGCAGGCTCAGTTCCCCCCCCATATCAGACACCACACTCCGTCAGCGTCGCCTCCTATTCCAAATGGCATGTTTGGCCCAGGGCCTCGGGGTCATACTCCTCAACCTCCTCAGATGGGCTCGCGTCCATCATCACGCAACGATATTCGAAGAATGGGACCGATGGGCGGTCCTCAAGTCGGTCCGCAAGGCCCTCCTCCCCAGGCAGTGAACGGATATGCCTTTATGCCCCAGCCGGCTATCTACAACCCTGCGAATCAACCAAATATGCCACCCAGCGTGCCTCATGGTTTGCCACAAACACATGCCCAGTATCCTTATCCTGGACCTCAACCACACCCACAACAAATGCAGCAGTTTGCTGAAGAGCAAAGGAGGTCTTCCGTCCCTCCGAACTACCCACCTCAGGCTCAGGCACCACCAGCACCTCGCCATTCTGTATCTCCTCCTCAGCCTCAACCGCCGCAGCTTCCTCATCAAATGCCACCTCAGCAGCTTCCCCCCCACACCATGCCATCGCACATGGTCCCAAACCCTCCTCAAGCACAGATGCATCCCATGCAAAGCCCACCTCAACCTCAGCAACACTTGGCGCCCCCTCCGCCCCATGAACCACCACAGATTCGACCCCCCCCTCAAGAGCCTCAACCACCTGCTCCTGTAGAGACCATGGTGAAGCCTGAACTTGTAGACCGACCCCGCCAGCCACCTCTTCTGGATACCGCGATCAAGAAGGCACCACCCCGCAAGGGTGGCAGTATTTTTACGCCTATTGATGAAAACCGATCTATTCTCTCGCAACACTTGGCAGCTTTCCACCCAGAAGTAAAGTCGGAGCCGCAGGGCAACCGGTCGCTGTCATTGGATATGGGAAAGAATGGAACCACACACTCGCCGCCACATCTCCAGCGCTCCAACACTCAAGCCCAGCCACAAATAAAGCGCAACGGCTCGCTATCTTCGATCCCCGAGACCGTGTTTACGCCACCGTCCCGCTCCAATAGTTTGCGCGTTGGTAGCATCTCTCGGCCACGACTAAAGGTGCAGATCCCCGACGAATCTGACGGCGGAAGTGCTACGGCCGAATCGGCATCTCCCCGCAACACAACAACCACGACGGATGCCACCTCACAACCTTCGAGGCGACCCGACTCGGTTGTTCTCCCGCCTCCCTCCCCGTCGGCGGCCTCGGCACTTCTCTCGGCAGGTGCGACAGGCCCACCGAATCCGTTTGCTCGACCTCCTCCCTCTTCTCACCAAAACAACTCGATGAATATTGATACCCCAGTTTCTGCGCTCCCGTCCCGATTTATGACGAACGAGTTTCTCCCGAGTCCCAGCAGCTTCTACCCCGAGTGGAATTACCGCGGCAGTGATAGCAATACCCTGCCCAGTCCACTGAACTTCACCACGCCTGTAAACGCCGCCGGGCCGTCATTTTTGAGGGACGATCCGCTCCCACAGAAGCGCAAGAGCCCCGATCTGAACGGGACCGGCCACGGACACGACCAACCGATGGATATTGGTGGCGATGCGAAGCGTGTGAAGGTTGATTCTTGAGTGGCGGTCTCTTTGATTTTCTGATGCTGACACTTCGATGTACCATATTATATTGTTCTTATTGGCTTCTTGTGTTGGATGGGTTTGCACAGGGTCCTGATTCGCCATTTTTTCTCTTGTTTTCCCAGACTTATTTCACTAGTGGGTGGTATCATTTGTCTTACTTGGCGGGGCATTTTCAAAGGCGTTTGTTTATTATTCAAGGTCGGGATTTTGTTTGTATGTGTGAAGGAAGTTTAAAGCGGCTTTTTAAAAACTGGACGAAACAGGACAGGGGTTATGGGGTTCACAGGACAGGCATGATTGTATCAATGGCATGACCGATTATTTGTTTTTTGACGTTTTTGATCTACCAAAAATTTCCGATGCGAGGGGGTGGGTGGCGGGATTGTTGAATTTAGAAGTGTTGTATCAAGAGATATTTTGCCGCTACAACTTTTCCAAAATCTGACTTCTTAGTGGTATTCACAGCGGGAGGACTCGACCGAGAAAATGATGATGTCAGTCAACAATGAGACAGTAAGTTGAGGCTCTGTTGGATGCTCAGACAGTGGGAGCATGGAGGAGATGATGTGACATGGGAGCCGCGGAGCAGGAGCTTGTGTTTTTTCTTGCTGTGAAAAGTCATTAGGGCTGATGGGGCGTGGGGGGCAGGCCGGGGGGGGGGGGGGTTCAACATCGTCTACCTCTGCTTACCTACCTATCCAGGTCGTCGCGTGCCCTCTTTCGCGGGCGACGCTTACCCGACCCTACCGAGCGTATGGATACGTGTATGCCGTTCGGTTCGATAGTCCATATGCAGGTAGGTAGGTGGGTAGCAATGTAGCAAGGAACAAAGGGTGGGTTTGAGTGAAGTGTGGGGGAGCATTTTCAAGCGACGGGGAGGTCGGCGGCGGCGGCGGCGGCGGCGGCTCTGCGGGCGATGGGTGGAGATCAATGTTGATTGAGTGGGGAAGTGTGTGTGTTGCTAAAAATAAATCTATTTTTGGGTGGTTGTGTTGGGTGTGTGGGTGGAATGGCTTACCTGCAGGTTGCGAGGTTGCGGCACACAGCAGCAGCAACATACTGGGCTGGCGGTGGCGGCGGGTGTGAAAACCACGTGGGATTCTTTCTGCTGGGATAGGGAGGAATAGGTGCGGTTGTCCAATTATTGTTTTTTTTGAGAGAGAAAAAAGTAAGCAAGTGGGAGGAGGGAGTGAGTTCGGTGTATGTTGAGGTGGTGACTGTGCCGGTGTTTGAAGACAGAGCTCAAAGAGACAAAACACTCCCTACTGTTAACAGAATAAAAAATGACTTTGTCTGGTAGAAATCCGTCTCTTCATTCTGGAACAATAAACAGACAAGAAGACCATTAACGTCTTTTATCGTATGAAGGTTCCAATTTTCTGCAACAATGCAATTGTATGCAAGACTTCAACCGGCGCGATATAAAAAACCAAACTTCTCTCCCTTTTCACAATCCCAGGCTCCTCATCAACACACGTTACCAACACTTTCGCTACAAACTCACATTACCAATTCACAGTCCACCTAGATCCTCAATCTCTCCCACCTCTAAATTCATCACAGAGGGCACTCAAAATGTGCGTCTGGGAACAAATCTCCTGCTCCTGCGGCGCCCCCGCCGAGGAGGGCCCTGAACTCATCTGGACTTGCTCTGCTTACACAACAACTGGTGTTTGTTATGAGCTCAAGTTCGAGCATATATTTGAGGGGAAGATCTGCTCTAGCTGCTACGACGACATGGATATGTTAGAAGATGCGATGGAGGGCCTGGAGTTCTGGTAATTGGGAGTGAGGGAGTACAAGGTAAGTGTGTAGGTAAGTTAGAGAATATATCCCTCCGCGGTGGGGGCGTGCTGATTACAAAAATAAAATGGGTTCTTGTGAGTTGACTCGGTAGGTCCTTGTTTTTGAACTGCGAATGTAGGTGAAGTTCATTCTTGTTTGTGGCCTTATACACTGGCAGGTAGGTGATAGTTTCCTAGCCAGGCTATGTCTATATCCAAATGTTAAGTCTGGTTCTTGTCCCCATGGCGTTTAAATTCATTGCAGATAATAGTAATCAGACTACTGGCAAGATATGCTTCTTTCCCGCTTATATTTCACAGTGACTGCCTCATTATTGCCACTTCAGCTATAGTTTGAACCATTCACATGCCAAGGAAATCATTCACGTCAATATTCCATATCGAGCATTCACGCTGTTCACGTACACAGTCGAGAAGGTCAAAGGATAAAATACAGATCTTGGAGAAAAATTGTTTTATTTTGATTATCAACTTACCACTCAGTTATACTCAGGATCATCTTCATGTGTAGGGCAGGGACCCTCTGTCCACTGTTGTTCGATTCTCATCTGGGGGCATGTATGACCCCTACGGCCTGCCCTCAGTCCTGTGGGGCAGGTCTCGATCAAGACGAGGTTTCGGGTGAGGAGGCAGCCGCAGAGGGCAAAAACTTGACGCCAGATGCACATCTTGATGATGTTGATTTGGTGGTGTCTGAAGGGTGTTTTGTGAGCTTTGTAGGAGTAGTCTATGTACTTAGTGTGTGTTGATGATGAGACAAGTGTAAATGGGATGGGGCATGATGTTGGCTTTATATAGGTGGAGGATGCACTCGACATGAAGACAATACCATTGTTGCGGTTTGGTCCTCTTTCATCGACTTTGTTCCAATGTCTATAAACAATCCTCGTTTAATCACAATATTTACTTATAACCTCATTTCAAAACCACTATCCTCAGGTAATACCCATCATGGCCCAAACAATCCCCTATTATCACGTTCAGTCCTATCACCTCCACGATAACTGCAACATTCACCCCTATCTTTCCTCCTCCATTTCTATGTATTTAAACACTTCCATCCCTCTCAATCCCAAATCACCTCACCAATCCACCAACCAAAGCACACCAGTACCCAAAAACCACCCCAAACCCCCCATCCAAAACAAACAGACATCATGTGCCAGTACGAGCAGTTCTATCTCCTCTGCGGCTGCAAGGTCGGTGTCCAAGTCCGGATCTCAATCTGCCAGTCCGTCCTCGAGGGCGGACAATGCTCCGGTCTCATGCCCCTGGTCATCTCCCTTGCTCCCGCTCCCGCTCCCTGCGACTATCATGAAGTTTCTTCTGATGATGGGTACTAGATGTATCCTTCATCGACTCAGCATTATCTTTTCCGGTTTGGGTACCTAGGTATCTGAAGTAGGCAATTGGTGTATGGTAAGATGAGGGTGAGGTTGTTGACGCTGGTACCGTGAGCAACATAAAATACAAAAAAAAGCATGAAAAATATAAACATTTTTACAACCTTTGAAGCCTTTCTCTTGATGATACTGTGAAACTGAACTTTTCCCTTCCTTTCTCCTTTCTCTTGGTTGTACCTTTTCTACCTACCTTCCTTCCTTCCTTCATGAACAGTTTTTCCTCTTCAAAGTCCCTGCTACTATCCTCATCGCACCTTCCCTCTGCGACGTCTTCTCCCCATGGTGCCTTCCTTCTTCCTCCCACGCGTTCCTTCCTTTCATTAAAAACCCGACATCCCTTTCCACCAATACCCCATTACACCTTTGTCTCATTACCCCATTACCCCTTTTCACCACTTCCACGTTCCACCCCTTCGCCACTCTCACTTCACCATCTGGTTCATCATCTCGTCACTAATTCAGAGCACATCGACGCCTAGAATCTAGAACTTCAGGTATTAATTTTCAGTTTATATGCAAAAAGGGGCCACCATTGCACCTTGTTCGGGCTGTCTAGCAAAAGACCCAACCAACCCGCACCAAGAAATCAGTTGAGTTATCTATGATGTATACATTTCAGCTTATCCAATTGATCATTATCCAAAATTCATAGGCAAGAAACCGAGAAATGGATCTGCCCCTTTTGTGGTCCGGCATTTCCACCTCTCCGTTCTGCCCCAATTCCCTTCTTCCCCAACCCCATCATGATAATCTTCCTCTCAAGCACCTCCCTTCTCTATTCCAAATTAGTCAACCTTCCTGATCCCCAAGCCCGAACTGCTACTCCCCTCCCCAATCCCCCTTCCCAATTCCATATCCCTCCCCTCCAACCTGCTGTACTGCCCCCGATCCCTCCTGTTCCTCCCCACCGTCCCCCTCTCCGACCTCCTGCTTCTGCTCATCACATTGCCCAAGTCAATCCTCCTCACCCCCCTGTTGCAGCACAGCGTGCCCACCACAATCGCCATCAAAAAGAACGCAATCGTCGGCAGCGCCACATACAGCACCTGATCATCCGCCGGGTGCCTCTTCCCATCGCTATTGCTCGGGATCTTTTTGGGCTTGACGATCTGCACCGTCGGACCCTGGTGCCACTCCGCCGGGCTTCCATCCTCCGGCAGCGCCGCCATGCGCAGAGTAATCGTCGTGGGCGTGTTTTGCTTGAAGTGTTTGTCCTTGTTCCCGGGCTGTTCGTTCCAGAGCGGGTTCGCGTTGATGAGGTCTTGGGTGATGGACCACTGATAAAAGCCCCAGGCGCACGAGATCTCGCCCGAGTCAAAGGCCTGGTGGGTGTCGCTTTCGGGGGTCAGGTAGAAGCCGATGATCTTGACGGTGTGGTTCGCCTTCTCGTGGGTGTGCCCTCTGGAGAAGAAGTTGGGGTCCCACGTGATGTATTTCAGGACGCCGGGGTTGAAGGTTTCGTTGTGTTTGGGGAGGCAGAAGGGTTTGTAGTCCCCGTCGAGGTTGTGACACTCGGCGAATTTGTGGCCGGCGAGGTTGGCTTTGTCCGCGGAGGGAGGGCCGGCTTCCGTGTTGGGGGGAAGGACGAGATCGGCGTCGATGGGTTGACGGGGCGCAATGTCGAGGTTTGGAAGAGCTGTGGCTGTAGCTAGCATTGCCAGCCAGGCGGCTGGCCGGAGGAGGTTGTACGCAACCATTTGTCTCGTCTGTGTGTGCGGTGATCCTGTGTCCGGAAGCTTCGGAGGTTCAACTATCTTGCCTTCGCGATGTGAAGCCGAGGTAAGGCGCCGCCCACTTTCGTTACAGTCTATTTGAACCGAGAGAGATGGCCGTCGAAGAGCTAGAGGGTCAAGAAGAAGAAGGAAACGGATGACCGACGAGATATCGGCCCGGCGCAATTCCCAATCCTCAACTTGGAAGCGGCAATTTTGAAAGTCCCGGAGCTTCCCGTTGTTGATGCAACTGCTGGATTTCAGACAGGGAACACCCAACGAACACAAGCTGCACGAAATGGCGCTAGAACGTGCGCCAAGCCGGCATGCCAAGGTAGATAGGCAGGGGTTCCGGCAACTTTCCACGGGCTCGGCTCGGCATCTTTTCGTCAATCTCAAACGGTCCAACATGTACATGTAAGTTCCTCTTATTCGCTACACAATCTTAAGAAACAGTGTTCTTGGCCACAATTCCTCTGGCAAACTCGCCAAAGGTAATGTGCTGCTCCATGTCCACCTCCCCACCCAGGTTTGGCTGCGTAAAGACAGCAAGCGTGTTGCGCGCAATACGTCCATCGCTCATGGAGGCACGAGCACCCCGGACGAAATGCGGCACGGCCTTGAACTTGCCCCCAGTGATGCGCTCCAGGGCCTCCCCCGTTTGGAAGGCAATGCAGTCGCGGGGAATCTTGACCTGGACCGTTTGTCCAGCACGAGATTTGATGTACAAACCAGAAGCTGGATCTGGGGAGGCATCGAGCTCGGGGAGGGGTGCCAACTTCAGCGGCTTGCTGTCCGCCAGAGTTTGTTCAAAGGCCGGTGCAGCGACTGCAGTCTTGGCCTCGTCGACAAACATGGCCGAAGTCAAACCGGTCAGACATCCGTGGTCCAGATGGGTAGCACACCAGTCATCCTCGTCTCCGCCCTCGCCATTCGCGATTTCGCTCGCCTTTACCGGCGCAGGAGGTGCGTTGGTGGGGTCCTCGGGGAAGTAGTGTAACAGGCGAGCCTTGGTTGTCGTCGAGGTGCTGACGACCTGTTCCAAGTAACCGTTGGGATAACCGGCAATTTCCTTCTCGGCGAACCTATCGCATGCTCTGGCCACCAAAACAGCAACGTCAATAATCAGACGGCAGAGATCCTCGACGGAGCTCTTGAAACCTGGCAAAGTCGCATCATCAGGCCAGACGTTGGGTGACAGATACTCGGGGAAGTTGTCTGCGTTGAACTCCTCAGTGGGCGCTGCACATGACAGCTTTGGGTCGACATAGAAGGCACAGTTGGCGTAGAATGAGCCCTTCAGTGTGTCGACCTGGCCGTTCTTGAGAGTCTCCTTTCCGAGAGACCATCCTGTCAGGTACTTTGCCTTTTCATTCTCAAGTTTGTCTGTTCTTGGTCAACTCCGTCTTCATCGTGGAGACCTGGATACATGGCAACTCACCCAACTCGGACTTGGGCAGATTTCCCAGGTAAGACGAATAGGAAAGGGCATATTGCCTCAAACTCGTGAATTCAGGGGGCACATCCTTCACTACCAAGATGCCCAACGAATCCGGACCAAATGCCTCTTGGAGTTTCTCGAAGGAAACAGTTCCTAGATTTTTGACACATCAGCGACCGACTTACACGGGTCTCCCCGCAATGCAATCCCCCATCTTACCATCCTTCAGCTCCTGCAAAGAGACGGTAACAGCCTGAGCAATAGGTGCCATTTTGATCTAAAGATGTAATATCACGATGCCCCAACTTTCAACAAAAAGAGGGGAAGCAAGCTTTTATCTCCTGAACTGTTTCCTACGATTTCCTGTCCTCCGTAGCTCCCTGTTCCCAGGTCAGCGGGGCCGAACCTGGAATGCCAAGCAATTCACAGTGCCGGCCGACCTGCTCAAGGCGGCAGGTCCCTGCCTCCGCCAAGACATAGTTGCGCCTATCGATTACGATAAGATCAGCCATCATCACCAAATGTCCCAGCCTCGCTGACGTCGTCGTCGCAAACTAATCATCACAACCTAGTGGATTTGCGACAATGGTAAAAGCTCTCACATTCAAAGGCGACAAGAAGCCAAAAAAGAGGAAGCGCACCGCCGAAGCCAGCGGAAGCGCCGGCAAAAACGACGACGACGACCGACAGCTCAAGGTCGCGAAAGCCTCGGCCGAAGATGCTGCTGCCAACGAGGACGACGACAGCTGGGTTTCGGCAGACGTAATGACGGACATCTCGGGCCCCATCATGTTTGTACTACCAACCGAACCACCGACCGCGCTTGCTTGCGACGCCATTGGGAAGGTCTTCACCTTGCCCATCGAAAACATCATCGACAACAACCCAATAACGGCCGAGCCACATGACGTGCGCCAGGTCTGGGTCGCGAATCGAATCGTGGGGACAGAGCACTTTAGGTTCAAGGGACATCATGGGAAGTGAGTGCACACTACCGTCCATCCCCCCCAAAGCCCAATTACCCAATGGGAATACTGACGCCCCCTGGAATAGATACCTCTCCTGCGACAAGATAGGCCTCTTCTCCGCCACCTCGGAAGCCATCACCCCCCTCGAATCCTTCAGCATAATCCCCACCGCCGACACCCCCGGCACCTTCCAGATCCAAACCCTCCGCGACACCTTCCTCAGCGTACGGGCATCCAAATCCTCCAAAGCCAACGCCGCCCCGGAAGTGCGCGGTGACGAGACAGAGATCACGTTTGATACGACGTTACGGATCAGGATGCAGGCGAAATACAAGCCGAAGATCAAGGCGTCGAAGGAGGAGAAGGCGAGGGAGAAGATCAGCCGGTCGGAGCTGGAGGCGGCGGTGGGGAGGAGGCTGGAGGAGGAAGAGGTCAAGATGCTGAAGAGGGCGAGGAGGGAGGGGAGTTATCACGAGGCGGTGCTGGATTTGAAGGTCAAGGGGAAGCATGACAAGTATGGGTAGTTGGGAGCTTAGGGGATCTAGTTGTTATGTTGGACATGTTAACGGAAAAAAGTTAATGAATTATAATGATCAAAGATTAATAACGCGGCTGTCAACCAAAACTTACCTGCTGTAGTTCGGGGCCTCATACAACCGGCGATTCATCATTTCGTTAAAGGGGTGCTTTGGGCACAAGGTAGATGTGCTGTCCATCTTGAGCGGTTCAGCACCGGGGTAACTATATGATCTTGTGGTTGAACTGGTAAAGTGCAAGGTGAACAACTTCCTTACACCTCGCATAAAGATCAATAAGAGCAACCATCATTGGGCATTAAACCAAGTCTCATTATCATCACTATAAAACACCAGGCTGTATCTAGAATCTCCCAATCTTTTTTCCCAACCAATTTATCCAGCCAGTCCCGGACCTTCCCCCATCCCTATATTTCTGTATCCAAAGCCCTGTTTCTGTATCCAGCCATGTTCCTTCGCAAAATGCCCTTGGGTATGTATACGTTATGTGTTGATGATGCCATGCGCAAAATACCCAAACCAGTCCCAAAGCTGAAAGCATAAACACATTGAAAATATAAAAAGGAAATCAACGAATGAAAAGACAGGAAAGAAAACAATAGAAAAAGAAGACGGATATTACTCCCAAGTAACCTCCCATGCATGTACCCAAGCACCACCAGGAAACTTATCCTTGAGCTCAAACAGCTCCAACACACACCTGCCGGCATCATAACTCCAATGAGCCTGATCCAGAACCTCACCATTGAGCCACACTTGCTTCGGGTTGTGCTCCAATCCCATGACCGTGGCATTCCTCAGCGGGTTAGCATCTGGGTAGTTACCCAGCGGTACGACCTTGAGGAAGCTATTCGAGGCGGTAAACTATTCCCATCATTAGCTTCCATCCTGTCACCATCACAAGTTCAAGATCACTTACCGAAACCCAAGAAACCTCCTCGGGAGCTAAACTAACACCATCGTCCAAATACAACCGCCCCTCCGCCCACCCCTTCCCGTCCAGCCCCACCAACAGCCCCCAGGGATTCATCCTGCTCTCCGTCGTCGTCATCCCCGGCTCCTGCGTCGGCACAACCTTTCCACCCCTCAAATACACCGGAATATGCCCCAGCGGCGCCTGAATAGTCACATTCTGCCCCTGCTGAACCCCGCTGCTGGCCTTGGTGTGCGTATACCAGTCATACCAAACCTCTCCCTCCCCGACACCAGGGAAAACCCCATCCACCGTCTCCGCTCCCTGCTCCAGACACGGCGTGACCATGATCGAGTCTCCCAGCATGAACTGCCTGTCGGCGTTAGCGAACCATGGCTCATTGGGAAACTCCCAGGCAAGAGCGCGCATGACCGTGCTGCCTGTCAAACTAGCCTGCATCATGAGGGTGTACATGTACGGCAGAATCGAATACCGGATGGCCATGGCGGACTTGGTAGCGTCAATGACGCTGCTCCAGATGTACGGCTCCTGCGCAATGGCTCCGAGGGCGTTGTGGTTGCGGTAAAAGGGGAAGAAGGCGCTGAGCTGCATCCAGCGGGAGCAGAGCTCGTAGTCGGTGTTGCCGTTGAAGCCGCACGTGTCGACGCCAAACATGGGGAAGCCAAAGATGGAGAACGACAGAGCCTGCGGGATGCTGAAGTACAGGAATGCCCAGAGAGATTCGTTGTCGCCGCCCCAGTGGCCAGCCCATTTTCCTGAGCCAGCAAAGGTGCTGCGGCCAATGATGAATGGGCGGACACCCTTCTGAACCTTTAACAAGGCTTGGTAGGTAGCGTTGAGGATCTGGTGACCGAACAGGTTGTGGAAATCATACTCGACATAGCCGCCATTGTGCGTCGCGTTCGGGCTCAGGGCATGGACTCCTATGTCGCCGTGATAATTGTTGATCGTGTACGGTGGCCAGTTGATGTTTCTGACGCCGGGGGTGGGCTTTGTCCGGTAGATATCCTTTTCCGTTGCTGTGGTAGTCGTGACGGTGGGGACAGCAGTGGCTGTGGTGCCATAGCCTTGGGTGATGATCGCCATTGTTGCCGAGGTAGCCTCAGTGTTATTCGTCTTCTCGAAGCCCTCGGGATATCTAAGAACAAGGTTGCCAGGTTCACCAGGCAAGTGGAAAGGTGGGTGGGCTGGATTGAGGGTCAAGTTTCCGGTGCCGCAGCTGCCTACACAGAAAGACGCCACTTCGGACATGTCGATCCAGATACCGTCGAACTGTCAAGCATGTTAGCGATTTCCCCCTTTCTTCTACCTTCTGCTGCAAACTCACCGAGATGTTCTTGCTCCACATCGAAATCTCATCAATCCACCAGTCAATGGTGCCAGCCTTCCCAAGAACGGCTCCGACCCAGTCAGGGAAGACAGTGTAACCAGGCCACACAGCACCATAGTAGATAGAACCATCAGGGTTCTTCACAAAGGCATCCGCGTCCAAGCCCCGCTCATATGTAGGATAACGATCATTCTCATCCTCTGGGTTCGGGGCATAAATGGCAGAATCGACAATAGGCACCCAGTGCTGATGATTCTTATGAAGCCTGTCCATGAAATCCGCTCCCTCAGTGTAGTTCCAAAGCTGAGGGTCGTTCTCAAAGTCACGATACTTCTTCATGTAGTCGATGTCGGCTGTTCACACATGTCAGTCTGGACCATGCTGAACAAGCCAAGCGGAAGGAAGAACTCACCCCACACCGTCTCGAGCGGAATCTCAAACTTTGCAAAGTTGTCAATAACCTCTTGCAAATGTTGCCAGCTCGTATATCCCCACCGGCACTGATGATATCCCAGAGTCCAGTACTGCTGCATGGCAGGCAGCCCGACGGCACTCTCTTGGTATTTGGTAGTGACATCCTCAGCCCGAAGGCCACTGTAAAAGTAGAGGTCAATGTTGCCACCAATTGTTCTCCAAGTAATGCCAGGTTCCCGCAATAGCACCTCCTGGGGGTGGGCGTTGCGTAGATAGACACCATGAGTGTACGAAGTGTACTTGGCAGTCTTGTCGTCAGCGTAGGGGACGTAGGTGAGTTGGCCTGATTCATCAGTGGTAAAGTATCTCGTGTCAAGGTAGATGGGGTGGCTGCCGTAGATATTGTAATCAATGTCGCTTCCAACGTCCGCGGCGAAGAGTGTTCCTGTTGTGGATGTTAGCGCCGCCGACTTGGTGAGCCAACGTGGGAGAACTTACTGGTGACATTATTGCCCAAGCGGAAGCCATGAATGACTTCACCGAGACCATACAGGTTGTAGTTCTTGGGAAGAGGCGAAGCAAATTCAATGAACTGATCCTCGTATACCAGTACGCTCCCCTCGGTGGTAAAGAGTGTGTCGCCAGTCGCCTTGCGTTTGATCGTGAAAGAGAATGTTGGATCGTTTGACCATGAGACCACAAAGTCGCTATGCTGTTCCTCACAAAGAGTGTCGCCCTGAGGCTTCGGTATCATCACTTCGGGTAACCGAAACCATGTCTCGTTCTCTTGAGAAATGTATCGTGGCTCGATCTGAAGGTGGACTCTTTCGTTGGTCTGGAACTCAACCAGCAAGGTGAGATTCTCGACGTCATTGCCGTAAACGTTGCATGCTGGCCCAGCAAGATCGAGGTTGGCGGTAAAGCCGTTTTTGGTGTTCTGGACGTTGGATGCGAGGTAGCCTGGACATACGACTTGTGGGTCGACGGCTAGGGGGTCCTCGATGTTGGGCTTAACGTTTTTCCCATAATCGGCAGAGGCAGGGACGGTGAACTGTGGTACTGCGCTGGTGGTCGTAGACGCCGTCTGAAGAAACTTGGCCGGCACCACTGGCTCCCGGTTGTGCCCCGAAGTACCGCTCGGCAGCAACGCCGAGGCGAAAAGGAGCGAAACTGAAGCGAGCAGAGCCATGGTGGATAGAAACGAAGTGGCTCTGAAAAGGATGCCTTGTCTGGGAACCCTTGAACGGTTGTACAACTTGAAGCCCAAACTAAGAGCGGCAACAAGAAGAAGGATTTCCACCTTGAAATAGTCCTGCCCACGGTCAAGCCCAAGACCGAGAGGCGAGGACGCGCTGGTGTCCTCGAAATCTAGACCAGCCCGTGACTCGGGAGAGGCAGCTGGTAGTTCGCTGGTCTGATGGTCCCAGGTGATACTGTTACCGGCGAACAAGTCGGCCGAAGCCAAGGTACCGTTGAGAGCCATAATGAGGGAGAAGACCGCCAACAGCGGCGAGCACAGGGAAAATGAGGCAGTCGGGCCCGACGCTGACCGGCTGGGAGATGCCAGTACCTGTTAACCCAGCGTGACACTACCGTTAATTATTTCCACGCGAGACATGCAAGGGTAACGGCGGGAAGAGTCGGCGTGACTAGGGACCACGAAACCTACAGTGCCTGAGGACGTTGCCTTGTGAGGCTCGCCCACGGAGCCACAGCCATGGAACGACATGGCCCTTGTAACGGTGCTCAACAGTGTCGATTGCACCGTTTGTTCCTGTGCTGGCATCCGTGTATTGGCTGTACCAAGTTTCGGGTGTTCCCGTAGTGCTATATGCATGCAGTTGTCGCCCTGCTTGTCGACTGTCATTGCTGCTCGAACCAAACAGTTCGAGTTGATATCCTGATTTTCTTCTTGCCCCTCCACCTGATCCCAGTCGAATTCAATTTCCCAGATGTTTTTTTGACAGAAGCCAGGCTCTTCGTCGACAGGAACCTCGAAGTCGACTTTAGCGTGACTTAAGCTGTGGCGGTTTGACCTATCTTTGGAAGTCCGCTTGAGCGGTAATCGCGCTGATCAGTTGACACAACCTAGCGCGGGGTTTGTCTGTGCAGTCTGCACAGTGTTACCAATAAGGTTCCCGGTTGGGCGCATGGAGCCTTTCTCGGCGGATTGAGTGCCTGCCTATGAGTGTAAGTCGGAAAGGGCAATTGAGATATTCACCGCACACAAACATAGGTAGCCAATGGTTGGCGGCCAAACGGTGTGAGGGTAACGGGTGGAGAGTAACGATATGAGTATATTTACTTCAATTCCCGCCTCAGTTGCTTTCTGTCCTGTGTCCTGTTATGCCGCCCCTTGCGCCTTCGCCAACAGGAATAGAAGACTGCTTTGTTCCTCGGATATCATCCCAAGATTGTTGAACGCCAAAACCTAGTCCAAAACAACTGCCAAATTTGTTAAAATCTGTTTGATCCCCAATAAAAACCCCCCCAAAAGGGCGAGCCCAATGTTTACTGCCCAAGATTGCCCACAAGAAATGCCCCCTAACTCCGTCGCTGATATCCACAACGCTGGTCCGGATATATATCATGATACAAAATAGAAAAAAAAAAAACATCAACATTCGAATGGATCCTGCGGTTGAGAAAGTCAACCCATTAATAACTGAAATCGACATGGCCTACGGGGATCGGTAGCTTATCGTCCCGTGACGTCGTCGTCGTCGTATTGGTTGAGCTTCCGCCTGTCTCTGATTGCGATCCGCTGCTATGTGACTGTTGCAGCTCGAGTTGTGGTTCCTGTGGGGGGATGCCGCTTTCCGAGAAACCAAAATCTCGCATCTGCTGGAAGCTCCAGCTTGGTTCGAATCTTCGACTGTTCCACGCGTGGTCCACCCTTTCGTACAATTCGTCAATCTGTTCCAAGCTGATCTTGCTCGTCTCATAGACCATAAACCACACAAAGGCGATGGAGAGAATGCAAAACGCCCCCCAGAGGAAGAAAATACGGGATCCTAAATCGATCGACCCTGACCCTTCTATCCTTTCCGTGTCCACCATGTAAGGCGTTCCGTAGGCGATTCCAAAATTCAAAAGCCAGTTGGCAGCCGTAGAGACGGACATCGACTTCGCACGCACCTTAAGCGGGTAGATTTCGGATGTAACGACCCAAACAACCGGGCCCCAGGAAGCTGCGAAGAAGAAGATATAGATGGCCACGAAGATAACGAGGATTTGACTTTGCGACTCTTTGGGCTCCTCAACATTTCCGTTGGCGGTAGCGAAAGAGGCAATCAAAAGTTGGCAGATGGCCATGCCAGCAGCTCCAACAATGAGGAGCCGTCGTCGGCCCCATGATTCGACGACAAAGAGACCTGGAATTGTCGACACCATGTTGATGATCTGCATGATCAGGGTGATGAGATAAGGATCCTTGACACCGCCGCTCTTGAAGAAAGTGGTACCGTAGTACATGATGAAGTTGACACCTGTGAGTTGCTGGAGCATTTGCAGCCCGCAGCCTGTCAGTGTACGGCGACCCAGATGTGGCTCGCCAAAGAAGATGTCTTTGTAAGTGTCGGGACCAAGAGCCATTTCGTACTCATGGTTCGCCTGAATCTCTGCAAGCTCCTCAATGAGGGCAGGATGCGTGATATCAAGCCGGCGTAGGCGACTGAGTGAAATAGCTGCGGCATCTTTGTAGCCGCGCTTGATGAGGTAACGGGGTGTTTCTGGTAAAATCAACAAACCAAGGGCTAGAACGACCGCCCAGGTGAGCTGAAGACCAATGGGGATGCGATATGCAGCAGCCCCTTCCATATTATGAGTTAAGATATTGATACCGGCAGCAGCGAATAAGCCGGCAGTGATTGATAGCTGATAGGCGCAAACAAGTGTTCCACGCACCCATTTTGGTGCCATCTCAGATTGATATAACGGAACGAGAACTGAGACAACTCCCACTCCAACGCCCGCGAGCGTTCTAATGATGTCAAGTCAATATAAACTTCCGCTCGAGGGACAGAGAGAGGGAGAGAACAAAAGGAAGGAAGTGGCACAAACCTCCCGACAACAAGAAGGGGTACGTTTGTCGCGCACACCTGGAAGATAGCACCGACACAAAAGATTCCAAGGGCGGCAATGAGTGAGAGTCGTCTACCCCATAAATCCCCTATTGGCGCCGATAAGAGTGCGCCAACTATCGTTCCCGCACTCAGCATGGCCACGACCAGTGACACTTGGCTTGGAGACATGGCGGGATTCCCATCATCATCCTTGAATCCTGTGCTGAAATCCTTCTTAAATGATTCCATCAACAGGATACCGTTGATCGACCTGCAACAACCAAAGACTCAGCCAAAAGCCCTCCCGAATTCAAGCGCGCCCGACAAAAGTCGCCCCAAGTCGACTTACCCGGTATCATATCCAAACAACAGTCCGCCTGTGGCTACGAAGAGCGATAAAAGGATGGCCGGCGCCGAGGTGCCGGCGACGTTTGCTGGCTTTCGCCAACCGAAGCCCACCATGACTGCGGTTGGAGCGCCTTCATGAAGGGCCCTTCAAAACAGCGTCGGGTGTGAGGCTTCCACCAGAACTGGTGTTTCCGAGGAATCGAGGATCGGGTGGTTATTCGACCATGGGGCGCGGTTCATTCGATGTGGGCGGCGACGGGTTCGACGATGAGATGAACAGTTGAAAGGTGCGTCTGGGCTCGGATGGTGGATGGAGAGACGGGAGTGCGTTGAAAGTGGTGGAGAAAGGACCGTCGCCCGCCCAGTTGATGGGCAGCGGAGACTCTGCAAACGTCTGATTGGTCTGACAAAAGAACTAGCCCTCTTGGGAATAGCTATGACCAGAAGGTGGGGCTGACCCGGCTTTGACTAGCGGGGTGGAGACTCTATCTGCGCCAAGACCCCAGTCTCGCTCACCCCAGACCCAATTCGACTTGGGTTTAGCAGCGGGCCTCTCGGTCACATTTTCAATGTCACGCTGTCGGGTTGACAGCTGTGAGAATGCGCTGCATTTGCATTGCTTTTGGTAAGAATTTTCCCATTCTTTTGGGTTGTGCTCTCTGTCCTTTTTTTTCCTGATTATGGCTGACCTATGGCAGCAATTCAGATACGAAAATAGTGGCATCAATTAATGCCATCGAGGCTCTGTCGAAATTCCACGAAGCTGAATGCCGCGAATTCCCATCATGGTTAGAGCCGCCAAGTAGCCCTTGAATGTCTTGGAAACCTGGGGTTTCACCTGAGCCACTGTAAGTCAGCCCAAAAGCCATCCTCGCTCCCGCTTTCCCAATGCTTCATAGTGGGCGCCCGACTTCACGTTGGCTTCAGGGGGTGTAGGCCAAACCACCAATCGCCAAAGAAACTGCATGATAGATTAACTGACCCGAAGTGTCCAAAAGGCCACATGCACACCACACCATCCACACCATGCCATGGTCCCAAGAATCCCTATGATTTGGAAACGCGCGGCGGGTGCTTTTGATCCATTGGCTGTCAACTTGGTCGTGCCGCAGCCGGGAGCTGCCCCCCAGGCTCGCAGCTTGCGGTTGTGAGAGTGTCCGCCCTTGGCTGCGTGTTTTTTGCTTTTCCCTCCACGCCTCTGTTTGTTGACCAGCTATCCTCGTTTGGGACAGCTAGGACTGCGACAGGTCAAAGCAACACCAAGCGGTTGGTCAACTCGGCCACTAGCTCGCATGGGAGGGCCAGCAAAAGAAGTAAATGCCAGTTGCTTTTATCACAACTTCCAAGTTTCGGACATTCACATCCCTCCGCTAATCCAAGGTACAGGAGACGCCCGATATAGGAGAGGATGCATGAGCTTGCATCAATAATTCGACAAGACTTCCAGCCACTTTGCTTGAGGTGGGCAGCTGCTCAGGAACAACACCTCTTAGCCTCCAATCCCACGAGGCAGAGGAACATGATCGAGTTAACGGGACTTTCTCAGAGAGGCGCGGAGGCTGGTCGTTGCGGCACGATGCGTTAGCCAGCGCTGAGCTGTCGTGTCTGTTTTGTATCGGCCTTCTCGTGGGTCTGAGTTCTCGAACGTTAAAATGTGTCCATATGTGCTCGGTCACAGCCAACTCCCCGGTCCTCACTCCTCTCTCACACGGATTTCTTCGCCAGCACCGGGTTCCGCTATATCCGGCACTGATGGCTTCCCAGAAGAACGGGGGCATAATATTCAAGAGCCTTCTCCGCCCGGCCCATCCCATTACTTTTTATTGGCCCTTTCACCAACAACAACGTGCGAAGGTGTCACCGCGACAGCAGGGATCTCGGAACCAGATCCTGCAGAGTCCCTTTGTGCAATAGAGGTCGTGCAAGGTTGTCGTGGCCGGGAGAGGATCAATCTTCCCGTCTTACCAGGACAGGTGAGAAGCGTCGGCGAAGTGCAATGGCCAAGAAATCTTGGATCAGAGTCTTGCTTCAGTCCTCCCAAAGCTAGCGACTGTCTCTTCGTGTTGTAGGAGTGGTGGCTTGTCACAAGCATTTAGCGTGAAACTTAACATGGCTGAAGCAAAGAGAATCCTCGTGCCATTTCTTTTCGGTTGGGAATAGTGTCTTGCTTGCTCCCAACTGCCAGTCATAAATTTCATGCATGGCTCACTACAGTTATGTCTTATGCAGAGATTGAAGGTGTGTGCGGCATATACCGCACACATGACCATGCTCTGTCTCAGTCATGAAATCTACACAAGTCTCATGATTTGCTGGTTTCTGAACATGGGCATGTTGTGGCACAAGCATCCAGGCTTCAGTGAGCAGTCTGAGTGTGATTCAGATTATGTGCTTCAAATCCCTCTGCTTAGAACCTGCTACATCATGTGAGAGGGGAAGTTTCAACGAGAGTTTCACAGTTGACAACTCACGTGGCATAGCCAAAGCAAAGAAATGGACACGCACGTTGTGGACGAGTGATGACAGGCTGCTATGTAGTAGATACACGTTTTGGTGGATAAGCTGAGAGCTGGTGACTAGGCCTCCATCGCAAATGGCTGTTCACACACAATGCGGCATAATTAGTCCTCGCTAACAGGATCCTCTTCAGGAAGAACCCCCGAGGTGAGACTGAAGACAGAGATCTAGGTATAGCGTTCCCACAAAGCCAACGGCAGGCAGATTCGAGTTCGATAGTCCAACCGAAGACAAAAAATAGACGAGCGTCTATATAAAATGACCCGGGAAAGCCTTGAGACTGACATCGTCACGTAAAACGATTCTAGACAAAAGTGAGAGGCATATATGCAGATTGATGCATGGTGTGCATGCACGTGGTACGGTTCCGACCTGCTGGGTATGCTTGAGCACAGGAAAGAGTTGGTGGATTGACAGTTGGTGACTATATTATTATTGAACAAAATTCAAATGATCGTTTCCCACTACTATCAGAAAACGATGTCCTCTTCTCGCCCTGGAAGTGTTGTTTGTTCCTGGGGGGTGTTGTCAGAGCAATTCAGGGGTCATCTGCCTTGGCAATCTGTACCGAGCGGGAAGGACCCGCTAAATTAACTCTCGCGTCCACTACGAATCGGCGGGGACCCCACTGATCAACGGCGCGTCTTTTGCTTCGCGATTGCTCTGAGGCGCGTCACTCTTTGAGGTCCCCACCACAGGCATTACCATACCAACTATCCCGAGCTATTGGGATCTCAATATGTAATATTACTCCAATCGTGTCATCTTCTGAGAACCCAGAGGAACGCCGGGCAGGATGGCGACAAGTATGCATCCCTGAGCTTCTACAGTGTCATACCAACAGCTAACGAAACTGCAGGGCAGGAGCGCATTCGGGATCGCATGCGCGGCGCTGGGTAAGCATGGCTCAAAATATGTTGCCCAGTAACATGTGCTGACCTCGATGGCCACAGTCGACATGAAGTTGGAGACGACCTAGACTTTGGCTTTGTTATTCCCATCGCCACAGAACCCGAGCTAGAGGAAACCGTCGATGAAGAGCTCCCGGATGCTTCACCACTACCACCACCTCCAACAACCAGCCGACCAACTCCGAATACGTCAGCCAAGCGGATACATCTAGACCGTGATGGTCCCGCTCAAACCTCCCCGTCTACAGGGCCCAGTCCCTCCCGGCCTCCTCGCCCTCCCCGCTCCGCCTACAGCATACCCGACGATACCAATACCGAGAGATCAGCCTCACAACCACCTCGGTCCCCGGCGTCTGTTCGAACTCAGGGATCCTCCCTCAGACACATGACCCGTCCCCCAGCCTCTGATGAAGCTGAAGAGGAGGAAGATGATGACGACCACGACGTAACTATGCACGATTCTCAGCCCACGCCGGGCGTAGGAAACGAAGACGTTGACATGGAGGACGCCCCTCCTCCACCCTTCCCTCTCTCGGTCCAACGAACCATACAAAAACAACGAGGCCCGCTCTCCTCCGTCATCGCCGCGACAAAACGCATTACCATTCACACTTCACCGGAAGAGCCAACGCCAGAAATAGAGGAGGTAGTCATGGAAAGCCCCGCCGATGCACCAGGTAGTGGGAAGAGGCAGAGAACAGTCATGCATATTGATCAGAACAGCCCAGTTATGGGATCTAGCACGTTGTTACAGAAGGTGCTGGGGGATCTGGACGAGACGACTCAGCAGAATGGCGGAGTGCCGGCGAGCTCTTCACCGGTGGAGAGGAGGGTGCGGACAAGGATACGAAAGAGCGAAGAAATCAGAAAGATGTCAGAAAGTATGAGTATGAGGGGCAGTACTATGTCCATTGTATCTCCGACTTCCGCGAGAGGTAAGAGGAGGAGTCCGAGGTTGCGCAGTAGTAGCGTTGTCGATGGCGAGGAGGATGTGAACGTACCAGATGTTACCGAGGAGGAGGAAGGAGAGGAGCCCGAAGTTGAGGACGAGGAGGTGGAAAAGGAGCCGGAGGTAGAAGAGTCCACTGTTCTTGGCGGAGGTGATGATGAGATGGTGGACGCGCCAGAACCAGAGCCGGAGCCGGAACCGGAACCGGAACTGGAGGCAGTTGAGGCACCCGAAGAGGAAGAGGCTGAAGAAGTTGACGTCCAAGAGGCTGCTAAAAGGATAGGGAGGAAACGGCCTACTCGCAGGACAGTACCTGCTCCTTCACCGGAATTAGGTTCCGACTCACCACAACAATCACAGGCTTCAGTGGCAGTGTCACCGGCACTGAGAAAACGGCGGAGAAAGGAGGTGGTGGCCAGCCCAGCGCAGCAGCAGCAACCTGCCAAGAAAGTAAGGACAGGCAAACAACTACCAAAACCGAAACCGAAACCTCAGCCTCCACCTCAAGGCGAAGCTTCACCGCAACGTGAATCCTCACCACAGGGTGACCCTTCACCACAACCTCGAAGGCAGCCCCCAGCGCAGGAGAAGGCCAAGCCAAAACCAAGACAACCACCCAAAAAGCCACCAGCGAAGAGGAAACCAAGAACCGCCGCCAACAACATCGAAGATGCAGATGCCGGAGATAAGGCCTCCGGCTCTGTCACCATAACAGTCCAGCGTTTTACCAAACCGTCTCGCACCGACGGAGAAGCGGGAGATATCGACATTGACGACGATGAAATCGAGTTTTCCAACCGCGGCGCCGGCGTCCACATTCTCGATGTCTTATCCAAGCTCTGCGATGAACTGGCCGAGGCCTACCTGGAGAAACTCCGTGAAGCAGGCCAAGCAGCGGAGGACGCGGCGACACGGAGGGAGAAGAAGGTCATGATCAGAGCAATGGAGGCGTTTCATAGGGAACTGACGACCAAGTTGCTCGATCACACCATCGCACTTGACCAGCTTCACGGCTTGCGCAAGAGGGTCAAGGCGGCGCAAAAGGAAAAGATTGCGATGAGGGATGAGATTATGCGGGTCAGGGCGGAGAGAGAGCAGGTGGCGCTGAGGATGGACGCGATCAGGAGCAAGCATGAGGTGGAGAGTAAGGAAGCTTTGGTATGTGCTTTTCCCTTTCTGGTTTTGATATCGCGTGAGCGACAAAGATGCTAACGTTCGTGACAGCGCCACATCTCACTCTCTTCGGCTATGCATAACATTGATCTTGCGGTGGAAAAAGCGCAAGCGGCTCCTGAGCTGACTGCGGCAGAGCAGAAACGAGCTGATCTCGCGAACCTGGAATTATTGGTCAGCCGAGTAGCAGACCAAGCCAGTTCGAAGAGCGATGGTGGTGGCACATTGAAGCAGATCAAAGAGTTCAATGCCTTTCTAGAGAGGGCAGCTGCAGCGATGGAAGGCAGGAGGATGTAAACTCTCTCCCTCTTCGTCATTCTCTGCAATGGTATATACAAACACGGCCCCTTGATTCGGTGGCCAATTTTTGACGCCAAGAAAGATGAATAATGATATCAGTGAGCTCTCTTGTACAAACACATCCAACCATAAATCCTTCATACTCGTACATTTTCCCGTCTCGCCATCTCCTAAACGGGCAGACTTATTTGTTATTATCCTCCTTCTTTTCCGTCACTTTCCCAACTGCCACCACCCCCCTGAACCTATCCAAAAACGTCTCTTCGCCCTTCTTCCTCCTCTCCTCCCTCTGCTTCGCCTGCTCCTGCCACAGCCCCTGGATACTAGCCGCCATCTCGGCATTGGCTCTGTAATCCGCCCTCAGCGCCGCTTCCTCCGCGGCTCTATCCTGCTCCGGCAGCTTCTCCAGCTTCTCCTTCCAAGAAGCAATCAACTCTGGTGGTGGGGGCGGAATAGTCTGCTGCTGCGCGACAGCCTCCTGCTGCTTTGCCCTTGCCTTTGCGGCTTCTTCCAGCACACTTCTGAACTCGGGCGCTTGTCTCCCTTCCTCTCTGGCCTTCTTGATCTCCTCTTCCTGGTCGAGCATCTGGTGGTAGAGCTCGTCGGCTCTCATCTGGATTCTTTCGTCCTCCTCGGCGCTGCGGCCGTAGCTGTTGAGGTACCCGAGGGCCTTGAGCAGACGGGATTGGTTGTTGTAGCATCTTTCAAACTTCTTGACTTCCTCGCTGCACATTGTCAGGCGAGCTTTGACACCTCCCGACTTCATGCAGGTGGCCCAGGTGAACTGCTCGTCTGCGCAGTTTTCGAGGGCGGCGCGGCCGATGGCGGCCTTGCGGTCTTTGTAGGACTCGAGGACATCCATGAGCTTTTCATGGTCGGTTTTGGTGGCGGCTTCAATGGCAGATTGAGGGGTGTAGGTCTTCCAGATGTGGGCGTAGCGGCCGTCGGGGAAGAGGGATTCGGGGGGCACGGTGGATTCAGAGGCGGTTTGCTGTTCTTCTTGGGCCTTTTGGTCTAGTTGGCGATGTGGTGGGACTACGGGGGCGGCGGGCTGCTGGTCGGACGAGGGGGTGTATTTGACGGGGGCTTCTTTTTGGAGGAACTCGCGGAGCTTGGGGTCGAGATTCTTGAGGGGGTCGGAGGCATCGTTGGAGCTGGGGCCGAACCAGCCGTCGAACCAGCCCATTTTCGGAAGATTTTGGAAGGGATTGAGGGGGTGTATTGGTTGCTGCGCAATGGGGGGTTTAGTGGTAATACGGTGGGTAGTGATGATGATGGTGAGAGCTTGGGGGAGCTTGAATTTAGGCGGGGTAAAGTGGCAGAAAGACGTGCCCCACCCATCGGCCGCCAAGATCGACGCCTTCGGCAGGGGTAGGTACGCCTTCACCTCAACAACTCAATGACAACGGTTCTAGATCGGCAGCATTCGACGACTTCGAGTCTTCAAAGTAGGAGCATAGTTTGAAGCTTTTGCACTTTAACAATCTCTTTCTTGTTTAATGATAGGGTCAAACTTAACGGTTTGTTACTCGTCCTGATGTATTATTTTGAATCTTTGACTTGAGCTCTCAGAAATTCCGAGGCCTGATCGACAGTGACCACCATCACTCGACCCGCTGTGTATAAGTCAAATTGAAAGGCCGTTGTTGTCACTCCAACTTTCGCGGGCACATATTCTTGTTTTCATGGCTCAGTCCCGCTTTCATGCTCATGTTTCTCCTTCATGCTGTCCAAAAGCAGTTCAGAACGGACTTCGAAAGAGAGACGACGGCACGAACGGTGTTTCCACATCTATACACAACACAATCAACTTCGACTCAAACCCTGAGCACACAAGTCAGAGCAGCTTGCTCGAGGATCTTAGACGGTCTAGAATTCCTGGCCAGCGCCATCACCATGTGGCCCAGTGTCGCCTCTGGACACGACTTCAACCCCCAGCTCCCGCAGCGAATCGCCCCAAAAGCAAAGGCGTGGCCAATTTGTTTGAAGATGTTTGTTTCGACTTCGAATTCTCCCGGGTGCCGCCTAGATTGATCTTGTGTTAATCGACCGGTATCGATCGCACGCTATTCGCTAACAGCTGCAGTCTGCTTGATGGCAGGCGGTTTCATCGCTGCAGGGCTCTGTGTCAGAACCGCAGCTTGGGCCTCTTTTCACATCCCCGTTTCTCCCCACGAGCCGCAACCCCAAGACGGAACACCACCGGATGAATCCAGGTGTGCGCCATCACTTGATGCAGTTTGCAATTGCCTTGGCCACCGCGGTTGCATGGCATCAAGATGTGCACCTTGGCTGCGTCGTTCGTGCCAGCCACAGCTCCGACTGGCTGAAAGCCGTCTGGAAGCAACCCTGCCATGTCGCCCCATCAGGAGGCTGTTCCCTTCTCGGCGGGTCCTACCTCGAAATGCCACCCTCCCTGAAGCTCTCCAAACTGCCGGCGAGGGTGGCAGAGGGGCGGGAGCCAGGATGACGTGCAATGGTCGATGGTCAGACTCCTGATGTCGCAAATCTACAAGAGAATAAGGACTACCTGCCGCCATATATCCCCCCTCCACACCCGGTTTCCCTCGTCCATCTCCTCTTTTCTATCTTTTCTGCACTCCAGTCTTTGGTCTGTCTGATGGTATTATCATAGGGTGGCTTTTGTTTCCCTTTCTTCCCTTCGTGACTGCAGGTCAGCTTAATTTTGTTTGGTTTCTTCTGCGTTCATTTTTCACACGGTTGAGCCGTGCAAGTCTCTATTACCACCTTTTACGACCCGATCGATTCGAGTGTCTCGACGACAACAACCATGTACATCTCAACAAAGACTTTCGTCACCGTTCTCCTGGCTGCTGTGGCCCGGGATGTTGCTGCTCAAGCAGTGAACGGATCCGCTATCCAGCTTCCAGATGCACCAGCACCCAGCGGCATCCCTCCAGAGGTACTTGCTAGCCAGGCAGCAAGTGCAAGCGCTGCTGCTTCGAGGGCGGCGGCAGCAAACGAAGTGGCGGCATCAGGGGGTTTGAGGCCACCACCTGGGCTTCAGGCAGATGAAGGGGCTCCCGCTGAACTCAGACCTCTCCCCAATCTCGCCGCAGATGGCGCTGTTGTTACTCCTCCTCCTGTGGCAGAAACAGCTCCCGCAGCTGCCGAGCCATTGGCGACAGTAGCACCAACATTGCCAGCAGAAGAACCAGCTGCTGTTGAGGCTCCTCCCGCTTTACTCCCGCCTCCAGGACTGAACACCGAGGCGCCGGCCGCCGAGCTTCTCACTCCTCCAGGTCTCGCTACTTCGGTAAGTTTGAACACAGAAAATACTCCCTAAGCACCTACTAATTCGACATACAAGGTTGTGGAAGCCCCGGCCGTTGAGAGTCCCGCGCCAGATGTTGCGGCTCCTGCTCCTGAAGAGGCCCCCGCGGCTATCGGTTCCTTCACCCCCATTGCGGCTGAACCCACGGCGGTCGAAGAGACGACAGCTGCTGCGGAGCCTACCGAAGCCGCTGTCGCCCCCCCTGTTGCGGAAGAAAACACCGCTGTCCCGGTTATTGGCTCCTTCACTCGTATTGTAGCTGAGCCTACACTCGAAGCTCCGGCTGTCGAAACTCCGGCTGTCGAAATTCCAGCTGTCGAAACTCCGGCTGCCGAGCCTATTGCCTCCGAGGCCACAGATCCCGCCGGTGCAGTCGAGACCCCGGCTCCCGCTCCTATCCAGTCATTCTCCCAAATCCTCGTCGGAACTGCCCCCACTTTGGCTGTCCCTCAACCTGTTCCTACCGGTGCTGGTGGCTTCGTTTTCCTCAATAGCACAACTCCCGGCGGGGCTGCCGGAGTCGCTCAACCAACCGGTGGCCTCCTCCCGCTCCCCGGTGTTGCTGCTCCATCTGGAGGTCTTCTTCCTCTTCCTGGTGCCGCCCAACCTTCTGGTGTCGCTGCCCCATCAGGTGGTTTGGCCACTCCTCCTGGACTCCAGACTCCCCCTGGTCTTGACGGCGGTGCGGGCGGTGCGGGCGGTGCGGGCGGTGAGGCTGGTGTTGGCTCTGGACCCGATGGCAGCAGCAGTGGTAGTGATGGCGGTCTCCAGACTCCTCCCGGTCTCGTCAACCCAGATGGAAGCACCGGTACTGAAACTCTCGAGACAGATCCCAATGTCACTGCTGCCCCTGGCTCCGGCGCCATTGATGCGGCTGATGTTATGACCACCCTCACTACCACCAACGCTGACGGCGTACCCACCACTCTTGTGACTGCTGTGGCTCAAACAACCGCTGCGGATGGCGCCCAAGTGACTGGTACTGGCAATCTCGCCAACAACGGGACAACTCCACTGACAGCTGGTGGTATCAGCCTTGGCCAGGGAATCAACATGAAGATGACAGTGTTGGGAGGTGCTATCGGCATGTTCGCTGTCCTGATGCTTTAAAGGGCGTAAATTCAAAAGCTGGCGAGCGCAAAGGAGGATATTGTTTGTTGTTCTGTTTTCACCCCTGGTAATTAAGGGGGGGGGGGGGGGGGGGGGGGGGTGGTTATAAAAAAGTTATTTTTTATGAAATTTATTTTATATATTAATTTTTGGGGAGATGAATGAAAAAAAAAATGCGAAAAAGATTGGGTTTAAAGTGC